>MU390313.1:0-171804 GCA_022578715.1 Nemania sp. FL0916 | reverse complement strand
ATATAATTAAAATTATTATAAATTATATAATTAATATAAATTTAATTTAAACGTAAAAATTAAATTTATTATTTTTAAATAATTTTTTAAATTTTTAAAAACTTTATTTATAATTTTTTTTTTAAAAATTTAATTATATAAAAAAATAATTTATAATAATAATTTTTTTAAAGTTTATAATAAAATAAATAATTCAGTTTTAATTATTAATATAATTATAATATTTTATTTTAAATTTTTTTATTTAATTTTATTTCCGAATAAAAATATAATTATTAATATAATTATTATAACGGACCTCCTATATAATAATATAAAAGTACGCACAGGGTTTTAATTTATAAGTAATAATAAAAGTTTAATAAATGTCCGTTAAAAAGTTTTTAAAATATTCCCCGTTATTAAATAAAAAGTTAAATAATTTTAAGTTTAAAAAATATATTATTTAATAAAAATTATAAATTAAGTTAATAGTTAAAAAATAAAAACGAGTAATTAATTAAAAAAAAATCGTAATATTATATAAAAATAAAGAACGTTTTTTTTTATTTATTATATTTTTAATAATTTTTTAATAATTTTACGGATTTTAATAATTTTATAGATTTTAAAAAATCTAAAAAATTTAAAAGATCCCGGGGATTTATGTTACGTAACCTTTCGGTCCAAATAAAGATCCGGGTAAATAGTAATTAAAATACGGGCGTTTATTTTAGTAAAACAAGCTTAAAACAGATTTTAAATCGTAATATTATATTTTTTTTTCTCGTATTTTTTGTCCCGAGAACATTTTTTTTTTTTCGTAAATATTTTTTTTATTATATTTAATCATATATAAAAAAGATTTTGTTTTTAATAAAAAAAAACGCGTGTTATTTAAATAAAATATGTTTTATAATATAGTTTTAAAATTTTTTTATGTTCTATTTACAAATTATTAAGTTTTTTTTTTATTTCCGTATTAACGATTTTTTTAATTATTATTATTATATTTTAAATAAAAAATATTATAATAATATATTTATATCGATTTTAATAATAATTACGGAAAAACGGACCCGTTTTTATTAAACGAAAAAAAAAACATAAAAAAAACTTATAAATTTTTAAAAAAAAATAAAAACGGTTAAAAAAAAATTTAAAAATAATATACGAACTGTTAAAAAAAAATACGAAAAAAAAATAAATAGTTTTAAAAATAAAATAAATAAACGTTTAAAACATTTTCGCCGTTTAAAAACTTAAAAAAAGTTTTTATATAAATAAAGAATTAATATTTTTATTAAAAAAGAAGAAATAAATTAAATCGAATAAAAACGCGAGAAAAAAAAGCGGGAAAAAGTTTACCCAACCGTAACGAATTTTTCCGTAGATTTTATAACATTAGTTCCGTTAAATTCCAGTTTTAATTAAAAAACGTTTAACGTTTTTTTAAAAATTAACCCCGCTTTTTTAATTTTAATTAATCCGGGTATTAATAATAAAACTAATTTATAATCGTTATAATAGTTTTTAAATATTTTTTAAATTTTTAAATATTTTTAAAATATAAGTATTTTTTTTATTTAACGAAATATTCGAATTTGTTTTTATTTTAATAAAAATTTAAAATTTTTTCGATTTTATAAATGTTTTAATTTAGTTCGATTTTAAATTGTATTTTTAATAATATATTTTTTAACAAGTTTAAACAAAAAAATATAAAAAATAAAATAAATTCGTATTATTTTTAATAATAATAGTTTATAATTAGTTAATAAAATAACTTTTTTAATTTAAAACGGGCTAAGTTTTTTAAAATTTAATTTATTATTTAATTGTTTAATTTTAATTTATAATATATTAGTATTAAAATTTTGTTTTTATCGGAACAAGTAAATTTTGTTTTTTTTTATTAAAATTAGTTTTTTAATTTTTTTTTTGTTATAATATTTTAACATTTTTTTTTAAAAAAATTAAAAATACGTTTATAATTTAGTTTGGATTATTTTAATTTCGGTAGCAATAGTTCTAACTCGTGGTACAATTGTAAAAATTATTAATATTTTTTAAAAGTTTCGTTCGGGTTTTTTAATATTTATTTGTTTTCCGTATACTACTTTTTATAAAAACATGTTTATATTTTTATTTACCGATATATTATAAGTAATTTGTATAAAAAGTAATAATTTTATTTAATTATTTTGTTAATAATTAATATAACTTTTAAAATATTGTTTTAAAGTTTAATTAAGTTTTTCTATTTATCCGTCCGTTTAAAAATAATAAATTATTAAAAATTTAAATTTAACGTTTATTTGTTTAAAAAAACTAGTTTTAAATTTTAATATAAACAATATATCTTGATCCGAAATAATTCGTTCCGGTATTTTATGTTTATTTAAATAATAACAGATAAAAGTAAATATTAGTTATTTAATAGTTATAGTTTTTTAAAATAGTAAAAAATATTTATATTTAATAAATCGTTTTATATTAATTTATATATTATTGTAACTAATTTTAGTAATTAGATTAATAAATAAAAGTAATTTTATAATAAAGTTTTAAACAATTATATGTTATATTTAGTCGAAGATTTATATTAGTTATAATAAGTTATAAAGTTTATATTTCGTTATTTTAACTTTGTTATAAATATTGTAGTTTTTTATTATTTTTTTTATGGTTTTTTATAGTTTAAAAAAATCGTATTTTTTTTAAAAACGTTTTATTATTTTAATTATTTTTTAATATCTATATAAAAAATATTCGTAAAATTTTTTAATAAACTTTTTTTGTAAAGTTTTAAATAAATAAATCTTTTTTTTATAAATTAGTTTATCCGTTTTAAATTTTTTTTATTTATATAGTTCCGTTAGTTTTTAAAAATTGTAAGTTTGTTATAACTACTATAGTTAGGCTTCCGAAAATTTTTTAAAAATAACCCGTATACGTAAGTTTTTATTTTTTTAAAAGTGTAATATTTAAATATTTCGTTTAAAAACTTTAAATCTTTTTTATTTTTATTAATTAAAAATGTTTATTTAAATGTTGTTTTTTTTTAATATAATATATTTTAAAATTAAATTTTGTAAAAAAGATTAACTAGTTTTTATACCGTTTATTAAAATTTTTTATAGTTATAAATATAATTAAATTTTTATAATCGGAATAAATTTTAAATAGTTCTGTTGTTTTTTTTATAAATAATTTTTATTTTTTTAATATTTTAATAATAGTTAATAATTTTTTGTTATAAACTAGATATTTTAATTCGGCGTTTTATAACGTTTTTAAATAATAAGTTACTAGGTATTATTTTTTATTATTTTTTAATTGTTTAAATATTCCGGTAATTACGTTGTTTAAAACGTTTATTTTTAGTTTTTTTTTTTTTATTAAGTTTAATAATCGTATTATTAAATCAGAAATAATTTTTATTTTTAATATTTCGAATATTTTTTTTAGTTTTTTTTTAAAATAAAGAATATTTTTTTTTCGTATTTTTTAATAGTATATTTTGTAAAAAGTTTTATTAATGTTTTAAAATTTATAATTAAAGCTCGTACGTAGTTTAAAAATCTTAATACTTGTTAAATATCGGTAACCGTATACGGGTTTAATATTTTTTAATTACGTATTGTTTTAATTTTTAATTTTTATATCTGGATTTTCCCGGGGGTAATAGTAAATTTTAAAAAATTAATCTTTTAAATATATTATACGCACTTTTTTACGTTTAATTATAGTTTCGCTCGTTAAAGTTTTTTTTAAATTATCGTTATATATTTTTTATATTTTTTTAAAGTTTTCGAATAAATAAAAATATCGTTAAAATAAACAAATATAAATTTATTTAAAAACTTCCGGAATATTATTATTATTATACGTTAAAAAGTTGTTAAAATATTATATAATCTTTAAAATATAACCGTATATTTATATAATTTATAAACTGTTCGTATAACGGTTTTTTATTTTTTTTTTTATTATTTTAATAACGTAATATTTGTTAAAAATATTAAACATAATAAACTATCGGGTTTAATTAATATTTTTTTTTATCGTAACAAAAAAAATTAAAAAATATCCGTCCGGGATTATAATTATATTTAATAAACGATAGTTTATTATTATTTATTATATTAGGTTTTTTTTTTCGTTTTAAGTTTGTTTTCCGTTTTTTATTTTTAATATTAATAAAACCGGGTAGTTATATAGTAATTCTAATTCGCATATAAACTTTTGTTTTAAATTCTTTTATATATAATTTTATAAAGTTTTAAATTTTTTAAAACTTATATAATAGATCTAATATAATTTAAATTCGTGTTTTTTTTTTAATAAAATTTAATAATTTTAAAATCCGTGTTTAAATAACTCGTTTTTTTTAAATATATTAAACAAGTTCTTATATTGTAAATATTTTTTTAATATCGTAATTTTTTCCGTTATTTTTTATATTTTATTAATATTTTTAATATTTTAAATTATCGTTTTATTTTTTTATTAAATTATTAAGTTGCTAGTTTTTAGTTATTTTATTCCGAAAATAACGTCGTAATTAAAAATATTTATAATATCGAATATAATTTGTTTTTTATATTTTTATATTAATATATTAAATAATTTAGTTTTTTTAAACATACGATTATTATTATAATTTAATTTGTTTTTATCGAATATTATAATTTTATACGATTTAATTTTATATTTTTAAAATATGCGATTTTTTTTAATAACTCGAAATAAAATAAAATCGACTTCGGATTTTAAATTTATTAATATCCGATATTTTTTTTTATTATATTTTATTTCGATTTTTATTTATTTTTATAAACTATATCGTATTTTTCGTAAAATTTTTATATTTTCGGTTTTTTATCGTTTTAATAATAAAAACCGCTTTTGTTTTTTAATTTCGTATTTTATAAAACTATTTTTTAAATTTTTGTTTTTATTATCGTATATTTAAAATATTTATTATTTATATATTCGTATTATTGTTTAATTTAATAATTATATCGTTATTATATAGTTTTTTTTAATCGTAATAATTTTAATATTATTCGGGGAATTAATAAAACGGGGGTTTTCTATTTTATAAATAATAATCCAAAATCGAGGTACAAGTTATACTTGTTAGTTTTATTATCGCAAGTATATTTTTTAATTATAATTAGTTTGTTTATAAAAATATATAAATGTTTTTTATAAATACGGGGTATTTTGTTATATAATTAAATTTTATTATATAAATAATTATATAGTTCGTATTTTTTAATTTCGTAGTTTTTTTTAAGTTTTAATTTAAATTATATTTTATATAATTTATAAATAACGGGAATATAATATATATACTTTATATTAATTATTTTTTTATTTTTATTAATATTAAAATAGATCTTATAAGTTTTAAATAATATAATATAAAATAGTTTTTTATTATAATTATATAGATTTTTTTTTTATTTATATTTTTTTAATTAAAAGACTTTTAATTAGTATATTTTTTAATTTGTTAATATTATTTATAATAATAAAGTTGTTTATAAAATGTTTAATATATTTTTTTATATAAAATCCGGGTTGTTTTTTTTTTAAATTTTTATTATATAGTTTATAATTTTTAAGTCGAATATAGTAATAATATCTTTAGTTAATTTATTTTATTAATTTCTTTAATCCAGGGTAATATTTGTAAGTTTTTCCGTCCGAGTTATTATAATTAGAATATTTTTTTTTATTTAAAATAAAACTATTTTTTTATGTTATTATATATATAATAACCGTACGTTTTAATTTTGATTTTAAATCGTATTCGTAAATCTCGGTATTGTTTTAAACGTTTTAAACTTTTTAATCGTTTTTATCGCTATTATAAATCTTTATAACTCGGGTTTTTCGGGTTTTTTGTATTTTTTTTAAAAAAACTTTTTTTTGTTAATATTAAATTGTTTTTTTTATAAACTCGGATATTAACGTTTATAATATTTTTTTTTTATATTAAAAATATTTTACGTTAGATATATTTTTTAATATTTATTTTTATACCGCGTTTATTTTTAATAACTTTTTTCCCGGGTTTTTTTATTTTATTTAAGTTTTTTAAATTTTATACTTAGTTTTTATAATACTTGTTCGTTTTTTATTTATATATTTATCGAATAATCGTTTATCCGTTATAATTACGTTTTTTACGTATTTATTAAACGTTGTTAGTTTATTATTTTAATATATTTTGTTTTATATTTAAGTTTTTAATTTATTAAAAAATAAAATAAATAATATTATTTCGGGTAGTTTTAAAATAATTGTTAGTTTTTTAAATTTTATTATATAAACTATAGCGTTTTTAATTTATTTTAACCGATGTAGTAATTTTTTAATATATTTTGTTTTTTTTTTATCGCTGAATAAGTTTTTTATATAATTTTCGAATTTAAAATATATTACGAAAAATTTTTTAATTTTTAGTTTTTATTCGTTTTTTATATTTTTTAAATAATTTTTTAAAATTAACTTAAATTATTTTAATATTATTCTTATTAAAAATTACGTTATTATTATAATTTTTTTAACGTCCGTATTAATAATATTAACATATTAGCTTATATATAGACGTATTTAAATAAAAAACGATTTAACGTTTATAGTTTTATTATAAACTTTAAAAAATATAAGTTTAAATTTTTTAATATTTATTATATCCGTATTAAATATTTATACCGTCCGTAGTAATATTTGTTTTAGTTGTTTATTTGTTAATCTAAACAAGAATACTATATTTTATTATAATAGTACTAGTTTTTTAATTGTTTAAATACTGTAGTTTTAAGTCGATTTTCTATAGGTTTATATATTAAAATCGATAAAAAGTTTTTTTTTTTTTTAAATTTTTTTTCGTTTAAGTTTTCGTTGTTAAAGTCGTTATTAAAATCGTTATTTAAATCGTTATTACCTAAGTTTTTTAAAGCTCTTTTTACGGGCTTGTTATTTAAAAATAATTGTTATTCTATTTAAAGTTTAAAGATTAGAAATATAATATTTAGATTCGTTATTATAATCGTATTTTTAATTTATTTTTATAACTGTTTTATTATAAAAACACTTGTTATTATTTATTTTATTATTTCTTGTTTTCTAGTTTTAAGTTTTATAACTTGTAAATAAATTTTTTAAAATATCCGCTTATTAGTTTTTTATAACTAGGGTATTTTTTAAATATATTTTTTAAATTTTTTTTTTTATAATTTTTTATTATTAAAACTTTTTTATACCGATATTTATTTATTCGTATTAAATTTTATTAATTAAAAAACTATTAAAATATAACAGATTTTTTATATAATAATATAAAAGTACGTACGAGGTTTTAATTTATAAATAATAATAAAAACTTAGTAAATATCCGTTAAAAAGTTTTTAAAATATTTTTTATTATTAAATAAAAAATTAAATAATTTTAAATTTAAAAAATATATTATTTAATAAAAATTATAAATTAAATTAATAGTTAAAAAACAAAAACGAATAACTAGTTAAAAAAAAATCGTAATATTATATAAAAATAAAGAACGTTTTCCTCCGTTTATTATGTTTTTAACAATCCTTTAGTAATTTTACGGATTTTAATAATTTTATAGATTTTAAAAGATCTAAAGGATTTAAAAGATCCCGGGGATCTATGTTATATAACCCCTCGGTCCGAATAAGGATCTAGGTAAATAGTAATTAAAATACGGGCGCCTGTCCTAGTAAGGCAGGCCTAAAGCAGACCCTGGATCGTAACAATTATAATATTTTATTTAAAAATTTTTATTTAATTATATTTTTAAATAAAGTTATTATATATATTTATAAATTTTTATAATTTATTAAATTATATAATTTATTTTTTTATAATATTTTAAATTAAAGTTTAAATTAAAACGTAATAATTTAAATAATATATAAACTATATTTAATTTAATAATTTAAATTTAATAATTCCGGTTTAATAATTATAATTATATAAAAAATAAATTTAATTTTTTTTAAATATATATAAATTTTTTATTTAATTACGATTTTTTAAAAAAATTAATATTTTATTATTTATAATAAAATATAATATAAAAAGTTTAATTAATTTTATAATTTTTTTATATATAATATTTATAATAATTAAATTAATTTTTATTAACGATTTTAAATAATTTTTATTTTTAAAAAAAATTATTAAAGATTTTTTTTTTAATTATTTTATATTTTTCGATTAATTTTTCGATTATATAATTTTTAAATTTTTTTTCCGTTTTTAATAAAATAATAAAGTTTATAAAAAATTATTTAAAACTTTAAAAAATTTTAAATAATTAAAAAACTATTTTAAGTTTTTTATAATTTAAAAGTATTTATATATATATATATTTTTTAATTTAATATTAATAATTTATTAATTAAAATAATAATATAAATATTTTTTTATTTATAATTAAATTATTAATTTTTTTAAAATATATTTTAATAATAATTTTTAATAAATTATAAAAATTTTAATTTTTTTTTTTTTTATAATTAATATAATATATTTTTTTTTATTTTAATAAAAGCGGAAAAATATTAATTTTTTTACGTAAATATATTATTTTAATTTTTATTTTAATAAAATTTTATTATAATTAATAAAAGTTATTAATTAAAACTTTATAAATTATAAATAATAAAAATTTTTAAAATATTTTTTTTATTAAATTTATATAATTAATTTTATTAATTTTAATATTATTATATAAAAAAAAATAAATAAAAAAACTTTTTACGTTTTATTTTTATTATAAATTAATTATTTTAAAAAATAATTACTTTTAAATTGATTATAAAGTAGTTTTTAAATTAATTAATAAGTATATATATATATATTAATTATAAAGTCTTTATTTAAAAACAACTTTTGTTTTTTATTTTTATTTTTTATATAATTATTTAATAATACGTTTAATTATTCCGTTATATTAACAGCCCGTTATATATAATTACGTTTTTTATTAAATTTAAATTTTATTTATAAAATAAACTTTTCGGCTTATTAATTATATACGAACAGTTATTAAATTTCGGATTATTATATTATTTATTATTATAAATTCGAATAACGAAATATTATAACGTTAAATTTTACTTGTTATATATAAATTAATTAATTATAAAAATTTAAATATTTAATATTTAAAATTTATTAAAAAGTTTTTTATTAATAACGATATAATTAATATAAAATAAGTTTAATTGTTTTAAATTTAAAAAATATTTGTTACGAACTAACGGAGAAGTGATTTAACAAGCCGATTTAACACGGGGCGCAAAAAGATATTAAAACACGGGCGATATATTTAAAAAAGTTATACGTTAAAGAAAAAAAATAAACGTTACGTAAAAAGTACTTAAAAGTTTTAAACGTTAAAACGCGTTAAATATTTTAAGTAAAATTATTTAAAATATTTAAAAGTTTTAAAGTTTTAAACAATTTAAACAGTTTAAAAACATAGATATAATACGAAAAAAAGATGTTTATATAACTTATAACGATTTTTTATATAATTAGTTATTTTTTTTTCGTTATTTAATCTAAGTTTTAGTTAGTTTTTAAAATCTAACTATCGGGAGAAATTTTTTAACGATCGAATTTTTTTATTAATATATTGTTTTAATTTATTTAATATTTTACTTTAAATATAAACTAATTTTAACTTTTATTAAAGTTTATTTGTATTTTATAAATATTTTTTTTTAATAATTGTTATATTTTAAATAACTTTGTTTAAATACTAAATATTAAATAATAGCGGAAATACCCGAATCGATATAACAATTTAACAAAATATAGCGTAGTTGATTAGTTAATTTTAAAAACATATCGGCGTTTAAAAAAAAAAATATATATATATACTATTGTTTATATTACGGACTACGAACAAATAAAATAAGTTATAAAAGTTACCCGATAAATTATAATAGTAATTATTAATAAACTAACCGGCTCGATATACCGACTAATTAAACCCGAAAAGTTTAACAACGATAACGGAAAAATTCGAAAATTTTTAATAAAAATACGGGCATATTTTAAATATTATAAAAAAACTTTAAAACTAATAAAACTAATAATAAAAACGAAGTTAAAAAAGTAACCGATTAAGTAAAAAAAGTTCTTTACGCGGTAGAATATTTAAACGGACTAATATTTACGTAATTCGAACTAATTTTTAAAAATTATTTTAATAATACCGACGGGAAAAATTAAAAAAACAAAACTAAAAAGATTTTTAAAAACTACGAAATTTTCGAGACTAAACTTAAAAAAATATTTAAAAATTTAAAAAAAAAACGATAAACCGAACGTAAACTTTTATTTATAAAACAAAAAAAATTAATATTTAAATACGTTATCGAGTTCTAATAAATAATAATAAAAACGGAATAAAATAACGATAATATTTTTATAACGTTATTTTATAACGGATTTAAAAAAGAAATTTAAAACGAATTAATACGAAACGAAAAACTTGATAATTTTACAAAATATATTATTAACATAATTAAAATCGATAATCGATTTTATAAACGTAAAATATAAAAAAAAAATCGAAACAATTATATAATAAAAATTAAATTAAATATAAAAAAAAAAACGATTAATATTTTATATAAAACCGAATTAAGATTTATAAAACTTAATATAATAAACAAATAAAAAAACATACGAAATAATCGATAAAATAACAAATTAAAAAATTTAAAAAACGTTAAATATTATAATTACGAAAAAAAAAAGTATTACGCGAATTATTATTTCGAACTTAAATATATTAAAAAAAAATATTTAAAAAAAAACAAATAATTAAAATAAACTAAAACGAATATTAAATTAATATTATATATTTAAATATAATAATATTAAAAGTATTTAAAATTTTAAACGTATATAAAAATTATAAAATTTATAAATTAAAACAGTTTTATATCGAACATTTAATTATAATATACTTTTAAAAAACAATTTAATATAAATATATTTATAGGTAAACAAATAATTATAAAACATATTTAAAACGGGAATATAAAATATATAAAAACGTTATACGATTTTATTACTTATATTTATATATAATTAAATTTTAAAAAACGAAAAAAGTAAATTATATTTATAATTAAAACGGAAAATATAACGAACATTTTAAAACTACTAGTTTATAATAATCGGATATTTCGTTAATTAAAAATTAATAAATTATAACAAACGAAAATAATAACGAAAATATAAAAAATATTAATATTAATAAGTTAAAAAACTAACCCGAAAGTAAAAAATGCCCGGAATATAAAAACTACGAGTATAAATAATGTTTATATTAAAACTACGTAAAATAGTTTAAAAACGCGGTAATTAAAAACGTTTAACAGGAACATGTTCGATATAATACGAAAAAAAAAACGAACTCGAAAAACATAAATTTAAAAACATAATATAAAAAAAATTATACAACATTAATAATAAAAAAATTAAATATATTTTAATTAAAATTTAATAATTAAATAATATTATAATTATTAGAACTAATATTATTATTTAAAATTATATAAAAATAATCGAACTTATAATATATAATTACGCGTATAACGGTATTATAATAAAAAAAAATTTTATAAAACTAAAACATTTAAAATATAACAAAATTTTATAAATTAGTTGTTTAATATATTAATATAAACTACATTTTAAAAAAAAACTTTAAAACGAATAATTTTTATAACGAATTAATCGAAATATAATAATTAAACTATATTTGTAAAATTAAATCGGATATTTAATAATTATAAAACAAAATTACGAATAAAAATATATTATATTTATTAAAAATTTAAAACGACTTTTTAAATATACTTATTTAAACGGAAATATTAAAAGTTATAAATTAATATATTATAAATAACACGTATAATAAAAATATAACTATTAAAAAATAAAAAAATCGACTAAATATATTTTAATATAAATAAAATTAATTAAAAAATTAACGGATTTAAAAAAACAAAACTTAAAAATATTTAAAAAAAATATTAAACGAGTTATTTTTTAAAAAAACGCTATATTAACACAATAAAAATAAACAATACGAAAACGAAAAATTAAAAAACAAAAAAAAAACAGTTATAAAAAACTAACGATTTACTTAATTTATTAAAATATAGTTAAATAAAATAAAATTATTAAAATTAATAATTAAAAAACAACTGTTTATCGATTTATAATATAAAAAATACAAAATACGCGTAATAATTAATACTAACGTAGTACGAAGTTATATTTTTTTACGAATTATTAATTAAATAAATATACTGTTTTATATAAAAAACGTTTTATACTAATTAAAAAGTTTTAATAGTAGTCCGATAAAATATAACAACGGAATAATTAAAAAAAAAACTATAAAACTCCCGATTAACATTTAAAAACATATCGAAAAACTTACGTTCGATATTGTTAATATCGTATAATATAATATAATTTTAAAAATATTTTAATTATAAAAAAATAACTTATTAATAAATTAAAATATAAATTAATTTTAATAAGTTTTATTAAAAAAAAATAACACTTTTATTAATTGTTTAAAAAACGAAACAAATAAATTTATATATACGTAAAAAAAAAACAACGATATTAAAAAAATTAAAAAAATAAAATTAACAAGATTTAAATTTTGTTTAATTATTTAAAAATTTAAACGTATATTTAATTCTAATTTAATACCGGAAAAATATAAAAAATTTAACGATTTGTTTAAAAAAAAGCACAAAATAATAACAGGATTATTGAAACACACGGTTTATAATTACAAGATCAAGTTATTATTAAAAAAACAACCGGGATTTTTTTTATTTTATCGATAAAATATAAAACAATTAAAACTATTAAATAAATAGTTAAAAAAAAATTTAAAAAAAAAACTATTATATTTTTTATATTATTAATACGATATTTTATTTTATAAGTATTAAAAAAACTAAAAAAAAACAGTAAATTTAAATAAAAGTTATATATAAATTATAAATATTTAAATTAAATTATAAAAAAAAATCGAAGACCGATTTTACGAATCGACGAATTATGCGATAAATTATATAAAATAAAATAATATATAATATTTAACTTATTAAACGTTTATAATTAAATACGTATAACACGAAAATATAAATAAAAAATAGTATTCGGTACATTATACGGATTATACGAGTATTTAGTTATATTATTTAAATTAACTAACGTATTAACAACTTTTTAAAAAATAATTACTATAATATTACGAAAATTTATCGATAAATTCGTTATAATATATTTCGACAATATTTTAATTTATTTAAAAATATTGAAAAAAATATAAAAAACATGTTAAACAAGTTTTAATAATATTATAAAAAGCAAATTTATTAATATATTTAAAAAAGAGTAAATTTTATAAATAAAAAGTTAATTTTTTAAAATTTATTATTATTTTAAAAAAAATATAAATATAAAAATCCCGAATCGAAGTAATAAAAAATTAACTAATATTTAAAAATATTAAAAATATTAGATCGTTTATAAGTTATATAAATTATATACGATAGTTTATTAAAAATTTTAACGGAATCGTTATATTTTTTATAAATTTTACGAAAAAAAATCGAAAGTTTCGATAAACCGAAATAAAATAAAAAACGTTTAATTAAATAAAACAAAAAATACTTAACAAATTAATACTATAGTTATTAAACTTAAACAAAAAATACGAGATCGAAACAAACGTATATAACAAATTAATAAACGGTTAATTTAATTAACGAAACAATAAAAAACGCTTACATTTTATTATATTTTTTTTAAAAAGATTCAACAGATTTAAATTAAACTATTAAATATACGATAAAAAGTTAATAATAGTTATTTACGTATTTAAAAAATAAAAGTTATATTTTAACGGAATAAATTATTTAATTAAAGTTTATTTAGATTATAAAAACTTTACGACGTTTATAATAACGAAAAAACTAAATAAACGATAAATACGATAAACGGAATTTTTATTAAAATTTAATTTCGAAATTATATATATAAAAAAAAAATGTTAAAACTAATATTTTTAACCGAAAATACGAACTTAAAAAACACGAGAAATAAAAATATATTAAACTATTATTATAAAAAAATATAAACGGCAATTTTATATTAACAATAATATAAATAAAATTATTCTTTATTAAAAAATAAAAAAAAACGATTATAATAATAAAACAATAACGGTAAAATTATCGTTTTAGTTATAATTAAAAAAAAATTCGTAAAAAATTTCTACGAACATTTACTTTATAAATACTAAAAGTTGTTTAAAACTTATAAACGATTTAAACAATAATTTATAAAATTTAAAATAAAAAAAGTTTTTTAAAAAATAATTCGAAAATATAATATTTATAACAAATTTAAAACAATAAAATATAAACTATATAAACTTATAAAACTTATCGAAATACCGGATAAAATTTAAAAAGTTATCGTTTTTAATTTTATTATTAAATTATTAAAATTACGAAAACTAATAACAAAAGTAAAATACGACTTTATTTTAATTATTATAAAAAGATTTACAAAGTATAAAAAGTTCGTTTTTTATTTAAAAACTAGTTTAACAAAAGAACTTGTTTACGTAGTTGTTTAAAACATAACTAGTTAATATAATTAATTAAAAAAAATCATTATTAATAAAAAACGAATAATAATATTAAAAAATTTTTAATTATTTACGAAAACGTTAAAAATTAAATATATTATATTAACAATATATTATTTTTAAACAAACAGTTAAACAAAAAAATTTAATTAAATATTAAAACAATATTTACGAAGTTATATAAATTTTAATTAAAACAATTAAATCGAATTATTATTTATAACAAAATACGCGTATAATACGTTAGTTAATTAAAATATAAAAATATTATTATTTAAAACAAATTATAATTACGATTTAAAAAAAATTATAACTAACGTAAACAAAATTATTATATTATAAAAACTTATTAATATAAAAAAAATTATAAATATATAAAAAAAACTATAAAAAAAGTTTATTATTATTTAATAACGTACGAAAATATACTATAATAATAAAAAGTTGTTAAAATTTTTTTTTAAAAAAAAGTAAAAAGTATATTTATTACGTAAAAAAATTAAAACAAAAAAACTAAACGAAAAACTCGATTTTAAAAAATTAAAACTATTTAAAATTGTAAAAGTCCTATTAAATCTAAATTATCGATTTTTATTATTAAAAATAATACGGATATTTAAAGTTATTTATATTTTATTATTAAAACTAGTACCAAATAACGTTAAACTTAAAATTAAAATTTAAACCGAATTAAAAAAAAAATACGAAATTAAAAAAATATTAAATTTATATTAAACAAACGAAAATACCGAATATTTAATCAAATAAAAAAAATACTTACATATATATAATATTTAAAAACTTATAAAGTATTTAAAAAACGCAACTTAAACTATTACGAGTTTTTATTACTAATATTTTAATTAACCCGGCCGAAACTAAAATTTAAACCGAAAACTAATTAATTAACGTTATTAAAAACGTTAAATTATAACAAGTTATTAATAAAACGTTACTTTTAATCGTTTAAAATAAAAAAAATACTGTTTTTTTTGTTTAATTTAAATATATTACGTTCGAAAAACTTGTTATTATAACGTTTTATTAAAACGCGAGTTTTTCGGATATATATAAAACGATTAATAGTTTTTATTAATTTAAACTAAAACGCGGCTAAACGTTTATAAAAAAACAACAAATTATTACTCGTTTTTTTTTTTTTACGATTTAATTTTTTTTATTAATTTAAAACCCGAAATAATAAAAATATTATTAATATATTATTATAAAACCAATTATAATAAATATATATTTAATAACGAAAAAATTTATTAAATATTTAATAAAATCCCGATAAATTATATTTAAAATAATAAATATACGGTATATTTATTTTACAACTGTTTTTATTAATATACCGGTATAAAAAAAACGTTCGATAATAATATTACGCGATTTTACGATATAATCCGGTATAATTAAAAAAAAACGTAAAAAAAAAACTTACCGGAAAAAAAATTGTTATAAATAACAATTTTAAAAAAAAATATAATATTACGAATTAATAAAAAAAAAATTTATTAAACAAGTTTAATATAAAATATAATAATTAAAAAAATCGAATAAATAATAAAATAAACGAATATATATATAAAAAAAGTATATAAATACGTAATTTAAAATTACAGTATTAAAAATAATCCGGAATTAAAATTACTTATAAAAAGTAATTTTTAATCGGGATTATTCGATTATTAATAAACTAATAATTTAAAACTTACGTTTTAAAAAATAATCGGAATTTTACTTATTTAAAAAAACGAAAAAAATATTTATATAATTTATATTAATTTTTTATATAATTAGTTATTTTTTTTTCGTTATTTAATTTAAACTTTAATTAGTTTTTAAAATTTAATTATCGGGAAAAACTTCTTAACGATTTAATTTTTTATTATTATATTGTTTTAATTTATTTAATATCTTATTCTAAATATAAACTAATTTTAACCCTTATTAAAACTTACTTGTATTTTATAAGTACTTTTTTATAACGATCGTTACAATAATTTATTATTATAAATATTTATATAAACTTTTATTAATTATAACGTATTATAAATAATGTTTTAACGATTAATTATTCGGTTAATTAAATATTTTATTAAATTTAATATTGTTAAACTTGTTAATATTTCGCTTAAAACTATTATATTTTTAAAAAAATTCAAATAAAATTATAATTTTTAAAATAAAAATTAATAAACGATTATATAAATTTAAATAAATAATTTATAACGTTATAATATTATATATAATATAATAAAATTAACTTTAATAATTTATATAATATAAATAAAATTAAATTCCGGTTAAAATATATATATAATATTATTATATAAAATTACGTTAAAATTAAAAAACTTTAATTTATTAATTTAAAATCCCGGATTTTTATTATTATATTAAAATACGTGTTAATTTTTAATTAAATAATATTATTTTAAATAATTTTACTTATTATTAATATTTTTAAAAAATTTAATAATAACGATTTTAAAAACGATATTATAATTTATTTTTTAAAAAACGGATAAATAAACGATTTTATTATTTTAAATTAACTTAATTATTTTAATTATTATATTAAACTTATTAATTTAAATTAAAAAAATATTATTATTAAATAATTACGGAAATTATAAAACTATAAAATTTAAAAAAACTATAATAAAAATTAAAATCGTAATATTTTTATTATTAAAATATATATTTTATAAACTTTAACTTTTAAATATTAAAATTTTTTAAATATATAAAACGTATTCGAGTTATAAAATATTTTTTATTATTTAACGTAATATTATTAATTATTCGAAAAACGATTTTTTAATAAAATTATAATTAATATAAAACAAAACTTTTAAATAATTAATAATTTAAAACGTTTAAATTAAAACGGAAATATATTTATTAAATCCGAAAATTATTTTAAACATAGTTATAAATCCGGTATTTTCGATTTTAAACATGTTTTTTTTATAAAATAAAAAAAATTATATATTTTAATAAATTATAAATTAAATTAACGCGGAAATTAACGATTTAAAAAACGACCCGGAAATTATTAAAATTATTAATACGGATAATTTAAACTTAAATAATTTAATATTATAAATAAATGTTATTTTATTAAAACAAATATATTAATATATCGAAATACGTTTAAATATTTATAAAATATAAAAAATATTTTTAATATTTATAATAATATAAGTTTTATAATAATATTATTATATAATAACAGTTTTAATTATTAATAGTTTACGAAAAAAAAAATATCGTTATTTTTACGAAAATATATTTAATCGTAAAAAATAAAAAATAAAAACTCGCGTTATTATAAAATACAGCTTTTTACGAATTAATAATATATAATTTCGTATAATTAATAATAATAATAAAAAAACCCGTTATTTAAATTAAAAAAAAACGTATTATAATAAAAATATAAAAAAATAAATTAATTTATATACGTAATTAAATTATAATTATAAAAAAAAAATTAAATAACGTTTAAAAAAATATAATATAATTTTATTTTATAAAAAATTAATAAAAAACAGTTTTTTAATAAAATAATTTTATTAATATTAATAAAATTTAAAAACGAAACTTATAAAAAATTAAATTAACTTATATTTTATTATATAAATACTTTTTTTAAACCGGATTTCGGAATAATTAATAAAATTATTAAAAAATAAACTTAAATAATAAAAAAAACTATTAAAAAACAGTTATAATAAAAACGTTTCGAAAAATTAAAATTAAAAAACGTATTAATAATAAAACCGGAAATAAAAAAATAAATATTAAAAAAAATAAAATTAAAAATAAAAAAATAAATAAAAAAAATAAAAATAAAATAAAAATTAAAACCGGAAATAAAATAAAAAATAAAATTAAAAATAATAAATTTAATAAAATAAAAAATAAAAAATTTAATAAAATAAAAAATAATAAATTTAATAAAAATAATAAATAAAAATAACGCGATAATTTAAATTATATAAATTTAAAGTTATAAATAATATAAATTAATAAATTTAATAATTAAACTTTAATAAAGTTATTAAAATTAATAAATTTAATTAAAAACGTAAAAATAAATTACGAAAGTTATATAAAGCTTTTAAAAATATTAATATTAAAAATAATAATATAAAAAAACTAAGTTAATTAAATAAATTAAATAAATTAATTATAACTTTTTAAAATTATTAAAAACTAAATATTAATATATATAAAAGTTTAAATTAAATAAAAGTACTTATAATTTTAATATAAATTATATAAAGAATTAAATACTTCTTTTTTTACACGTTATTAAGTCTTTTACACTTTAAAAACCTTGGCTAAAGGGTCGGGAACCCCTGCTCTAGTCAAAACGTTATTAGTCTTGGCGGGTACACATGAGATTAGTATGTGGTGTATGCAGTGTCTGTGGTAGTTGACTTTAGTCGAGATTTTCAAGTTGTTAAAAACAGAGGCCGCGACTCGTCGAAATGCATTTTGCTCGCCTACACAATCGGTCCCTATTACAGGTTGTATACTCCGTATACGTATTCTCATAGGTTTTATAATAGACCCTACAGTACAACAAGTCAGGCAACTAAGCTACGGTACGCAATTGGTCTTTATAGCAAGTATTACGGCCAAATTGCGCAATAAGTTTTACAGCAGATGAGCTAAGACAAGATACGTAGAGAAATTTGAATGCGCGAACTAAAATTGATATTTTGACCAGTTGCAACTCACGGTCGGCGATTTGCCTGCTTACAGCACCAGTTCGCACTAGGCGCATTCAGCACGCCCTATCATAGCCTCGGTACTCCATTAAGAGTCCTATTAGGAACATGTTTAGGACTTTGCTGCGGTTCTTTCTTGGGGCAAATTCTAAAATAAGAAACCTCCTGGCACTCTGTAATTACATCAATATCCTGCACGATAAGCAACGATTTTGGCACTCTCATAGCAGTGGGGGCCAAATTTCACCCGCCATTAGAAAAGGATGAAAGCATAGACAGCTTCTCATCTACGGTCCTCTGCCTCTCACATCAGGATAAAATTCTAATATCCAAAATATACCATACCATGCAGTCAGATCAGAGAAAGGCCTCACTCCTAATTATCACCAAAAAGAAGAAATGCATATAGGCATGCAGCAGAGAGATGGCCACGCAAGCATGTTCAAGTCTAAGTGGTGGTGGTGGGAAATAAGCAGTTCTATCACAAGTCTCATCGGCCTTGGTCTTGTCGTGTTTATACTGAAGCAAGTTGACAACCAACCTATTTCCTCCTGGCCCTATTCCATTCAACCGAATTCATTGATAGCGGTGATCACAACTATCACCAAGGCGTCGATGTTGGTGCCCATAGCCTCGTGCCTTAGCCAACTAAAATGGGATCACTTTCAATATCGACCGAACCCCCTTAACGATTTCCAAATATATGACGACGCAAGTAGAGGCCCTTGGGGCTGCATCTACATGATCTGTACAGGACACCTTAAAGCCGTCTCAGCATGGGCATTGGCTCTGTTGACATTAGCTGCTTTGGGCATCGAGCCAAGTATCCAACAAACGATCCAACCACGGACTAAACAAGTGCTCTTAACAAACGTTACAGCACAGATAGGAAGAGCTAGCAATTATACTTCAAAGGGTCTTACATTTAGTTTTCAAGAAGGTGAATTGTCTTCTCAACCTCTACGAAACTATTAACTAATTAACATCAAAAACTGTAGAGGACCTACTGAGACTCCAGACTACGATTTTGAACGGCGCAATAGGCTCTGCTTCAGAACCCAACGTTTTCTGCCCCGAACTTGCTGTGAGGTGCTCGTGGGACCAGTTTGATACCTTAGCCGTCTGCGCGCACTATACTAATACGACCGATGTAGTAGAGGTAGACTGTCGAACCACGAATTATGATACTGGGGGCAATAAATCTCCTATCCGAGATTGCATCTTCTTGTTTCCGGAGGCAAGACCTGTGAGATTGTTCCAGCAAGATGGAGGTAGTGGGATGATACAGATTATTAACACCTCGGAATCCTGTGCGATACCTGACTGTCTATTCAATCCGACCCCTTCAGACCCCTCGCAAGCACCCTGTGCAATACCAGGCTGTCTAGTCGGCCCAAATATCTTAAATGTAGTGAGACTGCCATCCCCGAGCTTGGTTGGTCGGTTTGAAGCGTTTACCATAACGTTGAACTGGTGCGCCCGGGTCTATCACAACATGACGGCATCGCCGGCTGGCATTCAAGCGTCCAACTATACATCAAACCCCCTCAGTTATCATAACATCACGAATCAAGATCAAGATATCTTCTCCTTTTACTCGAACTCATCGGCGCGATACTTTAACATCAGTCGTTTAAGTCTGTTGATGCCGAGCTATGTCATCGGGCTTTTCTCAGTACCTGAGAATGTAACCAGCGAGATGCAACAGAACTCCAGTCCGACCTGGAGATTTAGCACGATCATATACTACGCGGATCTTGATAATTTCACAGCAAGCCTGGAAGAAACGTTGACGAATCAGGTCATACGCAGCTCTTCGCCCGGTGATAATCGAGACAGTACAATGTGGCCCGGGGAGGCTTATTATCAGGAGACATATTGGCTTGTTCATTGGCCTTGGGTCACCCTGCCAATTTTCGAAGTGGTCGCCACCATAATATTACTGACTATCTCAATCATGTTTACCAAAGATCAGCCATTATTCAAATCTTCGCCTCTTGCCATCATATTTCATCCCTTAGAGGGTTCCGGCGGGAACGAGTCGGAGTATGTAGTGCAAGACAATAGTGTCGGCAGTCTCGAGAATCTGGCGAAGAGTCTAACTGTGGAATTCAAAGAGGATGGAGATGGTCTGTTCAAGTTGATACCTGTTAAAGATGAGGTCTATAAGGCACAAGTTGAGGAAGTGCCACGTCATCATGCGGAGCTGGACCTCCCGACGATCACGAGTACATGAAGTCGAACATGTATATACTTATTCGGTCATAAAATGATACCCATAGCTTCATCTAACTGAGGATATACGGCTGGTCTCTTCCTACCGGAGGACCGAGGTCGAAGACCGATCGTTCAGGAGCCTGTTCTTACCCTACTAACTAACTCTAGGACTCGGGTAACGCATTTTCCCTTCAATAGTAGATTCGCTTGCATGGTAATAGTAACGTACTGCCCGACAAGGAAAAGAACAATAATGTATCAATGTAGTAGTGTCACGAGCTTGAATTGACGATAAGACTTAGACAAGAACTCTTTGAACCTATTTCTAGATCTCTTTATTTACATATATGTATACCTAACATATAACAATTGGACTATATATATATGACAAATTCAATGTGCAAGTTAATACAACAGTGGTACATAGTGGTGTAGTGGCGTACTTGATCGTACCTGTGTGAAGAACGCCGATCCGATCACAGATGTGTTATATTTCCTGTCTAGGGATGTGCTGAAGTAAGCGATCTCCGTCACACAATTCTCATCTCGGTAGTTATTTCGCATGAGATTGTGTAAGCGTCATAATGTGATTAAGAATATAGGAGTCGGTACGTCCTTCGCTGTCTGCGACTGAAGGGGGATATTGCAACCGCAGCCTCTTCATAGTGCCTTTAGCATCATTGGCAGAACATAGTCATCCGTAAACTGCCAAAGAGCGCTCGAGTCTTGCGTGTGCCAGGCCGCACCACTGTAGAAAGTATTCCGTTCTCCTTGGAGAGTAGTAAGTTTTTGATAGAATCCGTTACGTATATCATCGTTCGAGACCATGAGGTTAAAGGGCGCATGATTATAGAACGCTACAAATTCGGGCTGTGTACCCTTCCCAAGGCCTCGCTTCTGTTGCACAAGGCGTATCCTGTTGAGAATATCCGTCTTCACAGCATTTTCGGAAAGCACGCGAGGGCTTCCGTAATATACTTGTGTCAGTCCTTGATTGAGACTCATTGCGTAGGGACCTGGTAACTTCGGAACATGGTATGGTTCATCCGGCCCTGCTGCAAATAGAGACACATCCAAGCCCGTGTTGTTCAAGATGGCGGAATAGTAGCCGTTCGCAGAGAATTTCTTGAAGAGGCCGGTCTCCTTTTGGGACAAATCGTAGCCCACAAGAATCTCAGGCATTGGTGGTGGTGTTGATAGCAGTTTCTTAGCTATGATTAGCTTCATGCCGTGCGGTGTCTGCACCAGAACTTGCACTTTCCCCTTATTCGTGTCTGGCCGCTTCATCGAGATGATGGTGGAATTGAGGAGCACGTCTGGTGACAGGAGGTTTGCCGCTTTCCCATATAGCTCCTGCATATTGTGGCGGGCCGTGGTCAAGTAACTTGAGTTATAGCTAATCAACTGGACCTTGTTGAGATATTTGAAAATGTACAACATGCTTATGTCAAGAATTGGCGCGTATCCCTGATTTGAGGAGAAGGCTTTGAGGACCAGATCTTGAAGCTTGTATTTAATGACGAAGTCTCGGAATGAGAGAAGCAGATCCGGAGAGACCGGATAAATCAAGTTGAAGCCCTTCTGCAACTCGGGGTATTTGTTGAGCTGGACCGTATAGAGCTCTAGCACTGCTTCGAGAATCTCGGCGCTTGCTGATTGAACGTCGAGCGTCGACCCGGTGCTGAAATCAGCATAGGTCTGCCCGAGGACCACTGAAGGCAGCGGGACAAGCGAAACATTGAACCGAGTAAAGTAATCCGTGACAGTCTTGATAGGCGCGAATACAACTACACCTCCGTCAATGGTGTAGCCAGTGGATGGATCTGTCCAAGTTTCCGCATGACCGCCGAGAAACCCTTTTTTCTCGACGACAACAACAGATTTGCCATGATCTCGAAGCCGCACGGCAGTGTAAGTACCGCTTGAGCCTCCGCCGATGATAACAACGTCTCTTTCGATCACATCAGACGGCTGAAGGGAAGAAATAAGGGTACTATCGGAAAGGTTTGGGCTACCCAGAACGGCAAGAACCAGAAATGGGCAGAACAGCAGACATAGTAAGAAGTCTGAGTACATTTCGACCAGCTCACTCTAACGGCGTATCTTGACGAAGAAACCAACGACCAATTATGTGAGACGTTGAATATGTGTGCTTCGTGAACATCATATTGCCGATCAATCGTCTCTGAGTGCTGGAAAGACCTTATTATGTACACTATGGGATCGATGATCGAGGTATGCTTGAAGATACTTAATCCACTAGGAGACAGTAATATCACGATGCCTAGTGGGACTCTGCACGATGCTGGTAGGGGTGCATTAGGCGAGTAGTATCGGCCGCTGCTATTTCGGGACAGGTAAGTATAGCACTGTTAACGCAAGCCCTTGTCTGTATCCTAGCCACCCCAGCGTTGCTGTGGGCTGATTCTAGTGCTGTCGATCTCCTGAAAAGGCATGTCAGCTTAATTCCTAATACCTATTCTCCCCATTAAGCGCACGGAGCCCCGTGAGCTAAAGCGTGGCACATGCACTACGCTGTAGAAAGCATGTAACACTGAGAAAGAAAAAGACCCAGGCTAGGTGAGCAACTAATAGGCATCCGATGTAACTGACTGCCTATGTATTCCGATTTAAGTAGGCTACACTGGAGAGAGAGCGGCTTACCCCTGTCTCTCATTTCAAAGCTGCCTTTTGTTAGATCAGATAGGTATTTTTCCACTTGCATCTTATTGTGTTTCTAATACCGAGGCTGAGGTAGAGACGTGGAAATATTCGAGAGCAAAGAATACAGACGTATGGAGCATGGGCGAATCATTCATCTCATCCGCTTTATCTTGGGGACTGACTGTTGCACTGGCAACAATGATAGTTTTTGGTCTTGGCAGAGGTTATCGGCATAGGAGGAAAGTCAGAAGCCTACGTGAAATGGGCATTGTGAGTGAAGCGATTTCTGTTTCATGAACATTGAAGCATGTCTTGTGCCGAATATAACTGCTGATCATTGCAAAGCCCATCGCCGCACACTCTTGGCTTTGGGGCCATCTTCCTATTTTCATCGACTTTCGAAAAGAGCACCCTCCGGATATATGCATCAATGTACTTCATATGTGGCTAGAGAGGAACTTTCATCGATATTGTCCCGGCCTGAAGAAGCCTCCTGCTGTGATATATCTGGATCTCTGGCCCCTGGGCCCATCTTTTGCACTAGTCTACGACGCCAACGCTGTAGGCCAGTTCACGCGCATCAAGAGCTTTCCCAAGGAGAGAAATCTGCTTAATTATATCAAGCCTCTTACGTCGAATTTAGATCTTATATCAGCCGATGGCGATACTTGGAAGTTGTTGCGCGCCCGTTTCAGCCCGGGCTTTAGTCAGAAGACCATTGTCAAGCAACTTCCCGAGCTGATGAGCGATGTGTCGGTTTTTACCGACGAGCTCAAGCGAGCGAGCGGCAGTGATGTTACTTGGGGATCTGTAGTCCAGCTGCGAGAACTTGCATCAAAAATGACCTTTAATGTGATATGCAAAACTACCTTGTAAGTTTCTCCCTGTCAGCAAGACCAATAATTTCCACGCCCATTGCCTCGAGCACTGCATTACTAGCTCTATACGGCAACAGCGATGATCTATCTTTGACCATCAGGGGCAAGGTGCTAACGAAAAGAGCCAAATGACTAACCCGTCTTCTAATCTCACAGGGGTAGAAGTTTCTCTCAGCAATCGAGCTCGCTCAAGATTTCTTTGCGCTCAGCGCTTCTTGATCAAATCCATCTTATGGATGTGGGCAATGATTGGCTTACTTTGCGACGGCATTCGCCGTGGTACCAAGCCACGGTCTCTAGCAATAACGCGAAGATACGCGATATCATTGTGCCAATGATTCGAGACATACTCAGTTCGACTTCCACTGATGATTCAACGATGGCGGGGAATAGTGCAATGGAAATGGCCATCCAGCACGCAAGGTTCGAGGGACTTGGCGACGCAGAGCTCACCCAGGATGTCTTCAGTGACACTTTGATCAGCAATTTAAAAGCGTTCCTATTCGCCGGGGAAGACACGACGGCATCTACCATCTGCTTCATGTTCAAGCGGCTGCAGGATAATCCCGAGTGCTTACGCTTAATGCAAGAGGAGCACGATCGCGTTCTTGGCCCCAAACCGGACAAGGTGCAAGAAATACTCACCGCGGACCCCAATCTGCTTTATAAACTACCATATACGCTTGCCGTCATCAAGGAAACGCTTCGTCTTCACCCATTGGCCTCAACATCGCGGGATATTCCCGAAGCGTTCGATCTTATCGTTCCTTGCGAGAGCTCGACAGCGCCCTCTCGTTTCCCACTGCAGGGGTTCGCTCCGTGGATTGCGGCATCCAGCATTCAACAGAACCCCGAAAATTGGCCCAGGCCAACTGACTTCTTGCCGGAAAGATGGATGCAGAACGAAGACAGCGCTAAGCGGCCCCAGAAGGATGCCTGGATTCCATTCTCGTTAGGTATGTGCTGCGCTTTTAACAATCAGTCTCCCCTTTTGTGTGTGCGCACATGAGTATATAATTATGTGTGTGCATTTTGATTCAATGTGCAACTTCTTTGAATTCGATACGGATAGGATGCTAACGACGTTCTTTATAGGCCCTCGCACTTGTACTGGCATGGAATTGGCTCTCGCACAGTTAAGATTGGTTTGTGTGTTTCTAGCGCGCACCTTGGACATTCGAGAAGCATGGGAGGAGTGGGATGCTATTAGGTAAGACCTGCTATTTCCAACCATTTATTTACAAGAGTAGTCAGTTGCTGACTTCCTGTTATTGCTAAACAGAGGTATAAGTGCCACTCCTCAGCATATGGTGGGTGGCGCGCGATTGTACGAGGTGGGCACTGGGCTTTCTCAGCCGAAGGACGGCATGCCGATTCGTGTTAAACTGCATTGGAGATGATTTCGGTATTCTTATTATCAATACTGGCCATGGAATACTTATAGAGAATCATGGAATGATTTTAGATATAAGAGGCAATTATTTTGACATTAGTTGCTCTTGATCCGCAGCAAAATTCTTTATCATTCACGCATCTATCACCAATCAAGAAGGACCTCAGAGGAACTTCGGAACTCCAAGTCACACTGAATGAGAGTAGATAGCATAATTGTCAAAGACCAGTTTACTCTGGTGCTCTTTCTTTCTTCGCTAAACTACACGAAGACAGTAGGCTATCACGGGAATAGTTTCCACCCTCCTGGAACCCCCTTTTGAAAGAGGCCCTCGGGATCAAATTTCTTGCTCACCTGCTGTAGCCGTTGCTTGTTTTCCGCACCGTAAGAACCAATAGGATCCTGGAACGTAAACGAATAGTTAAGAAACTTGAAGTTGATCGACTGATTACGATCGGCCGCTTCCTTGTCAATCTTCTCAAGTGCCTCTTTGAATGTGCCGAGTATCCTCTCATCATCGGCAGGGTTTACCCAATAGGCGAGGAGTGCAATCGAAACGATAGCTCCATCATCCGGGTTTAGGCCTAGGGAATTTCCTCCCTTCTTGGCCGATGCTTCGAGCAAGGAGCGTGGGTAGGGCTGGAGTGTGTAGGAGCAGATAAAACCCTCGCAGTCCTTGATGGGACCCAAGGACGAAGCCCAGATTTCTCCGCACTTGATTATAGTGTCCACGTCCACTTTCACGTGGGTATTCATATACATAGATCTGGGTCGTGATGAGCTCTGGTTTCATTATTATGCGTAGGGCTGGTTACTCACCTGTCAGGAAGGTTCATTTCACCTGCTTGCTCTTTGGCTGCCTCAACAAAGGTATGCCGACGAAGGGTATTGCCGGGAAATTGACCCTCCATGGTGACGAACGGCTCAAGAACCGGCGGCGCCTTGTCAACATCTGAAAGATAGTAAAGTTGATTCAGACCGACCGGCTCTGGGCCAAAAAAGGCCCCAGCGAAGCCCATACTGACCATTAAGTGAGTGTCAGGGCTTGCGTCGGGATTCTCGAGCTCGTGAGCCAATGCTTTTACCTGACTGGGGAAACTCGCTCCAGCATAGTAAATGCTACCGCCAAACAAATGGCCTTGTGGGAAAGTCCGCATATCAAAGCGAGTAACGACTCCGAAGTTATTACCGCCTCCTCGCAGAGCGAGCCAAAGGTCAGCATTCTCGTTCGCATTCGCGTTCACAATAGAACCCGAAGCGAGCACAACTTCATAATTGATAACCTAGTCATGTCAGTGCATGTCAGCCTGTTTTACTCTGTGTCCATATCAGGCCGTGGCCTCAGGGTGCGTCGAACGTACATCATCACAAACAAATCCGTCCTTAGAGGAGAAGAATGATAGTCCACCTGTGTCTATTAGAAAACTATAGCCCTGTGTTCAATTCTTGGACTGAGCCTCACCTGATAGTGCAAGTCCCGCGAAACCCCCTTTAGCCGACCTGGCTCCAGCACAAGCTAGGCCCTGCTCTTCAAGCTTCTCAAAGACAGGGCTACAGTTCTCGCCCGCTCCAATGGCTACATAGCCATCCCTTACGTCGATGCCCTTGAGAAGACCCAGGTTGAGAGTAATCCCATCCTGAATATTATTACAGCCTGGGGCGGGCTGGCGACCCGCACCAACAATGGCAAAGGCAGCCTCTCCCTTAGCGACGAAGGGGGCAATAGTAACGAGGAATGCGGACACTTCCTGGGCAGAGCGGGGTTGGACGATGCAGGCGGGCGTGATGTCTCGGTTGAGACCAGACTGGTAAGTGCCCTTATTCAAGGCTTGGAACTCCTGGGTTCCGCGCAGGACAAACTGCTCTGCGGGGAGAGCCGCTTTCAGCGCTTCAATGGCAGGGGTCACATCCATGTCGGCGAGCTCCTAGCAGTAATTATCGTGTCTTTGCCAGTGAGATGGAGTTTAGAGGTGATCAAACAGGTGACTACTGTGGCTGTTAATAGTAAGCAAAACAGCAATGCCACGCTTGCTGTTTAAATGCAAAGTTTTACTGGAGGATCAACAAAGACAATACTACCCCTTGCTTGCTCAGCGATGGGCGGCCGCTGCTACATACAGCATGTCTTGCTTGCATGTGAGAGCTCTTCACATCCGACATCCGAAGTGGATGTACTCATTACATGGTGCCAACATGTGTAAAGGTATATGTACATGTAGGCATCAACTGTTACACCAGAATGCAGCTATACTCCAGCTTTCATGTCAAATCTGATGTCCGAGGTAGGGAACTCCCAGTAAGTAGTATTGGCCAGTGAACTCGAAAGGTATCATCAGGACATGATGCATGGGCTGGTCTGCAGTATTGGTAGCCTAAAAAATACCTACATAGGGGTAGCGTAGTGCTAAACATAGAAACCCATGTCAACTGAATGTGGAGAGTGTCTTTGACTGTAGCAGCTTAATTACATGCCCAGCTATGCAGTGAGCTGCAATACCCACCCCACGCCCTCGTGGTGCACGCTGTTTTTGTGCATGAAGCGGACTGGACACTCTTGGTTTGGTACTCGGTTTTACAAATTACGCAATTAAGATGTCTTAGGGAATCGGTTGAAACTTGAGGGCAAAGAAGTATGTGCGGGATGACAGAAATGTCGCTGGTACTTGTTTGAGCACTGATGCATCTTCAATCTCGCATAGTTTCAAACGATGGTGAAAATAAACATTAAATCTATTCTACTCTATTAATTATTTCTTCCCTTGTTCCAGATCTGACAGCTCTGATCTTTGCGATACGTTTAGTGTCCTGTCCGGCTTCTCTGACTGAAGCCCATATTCTGTTTCTAAGCTGTCGCGCAGCACTAATGACTTCTCAATCCAAACGACAAAGAACCCTACGATACTAACACCTAAGCCTGTCCACCATATAATCTCCAGGCTTGATAAATATACCCGATGAAGCTCCCTCACTGAGTCGGGATCTAGAGTTCCTTGCAGCTTGTGTAAATTGGCCGCAAAAGCGTATGCTGCTCCGCCTGATACTTGCACTCGCAAGGACGGGTCAGAGATCAGATGGAGGCGTGCGTCGAAGGCAGCGTTGAAGATGATCGAAGCGATAGTTACACCCCAGACGTAGCCGATCGTTTTGATGAAAACGTAGACTGCCGTAATACTCGCTACATCTGATTCAGGAAGCCCAGCCATGATAGAAGGGAGCAGCGTGGACACCGTGATGCCCAGACCAAAACTAGAGATCAGTTCAAAAAAGGCCCAGGCCACTTTTGGGGTATTGGTGTCGAGCAGGGTGAATAATCCGAAGCCGATGGCAGCAAATGCGAACGAGATTGCGTGTAGGTATTTGTAGTGTCCAAATTTGGACAGCAGAACTCCGCCTAGCACGGCGAAGAAAAGTGTGCCGATAGCATACGGCAAGAAGTTGGTTCCCGACCCAGTGGGAGTAGTGTTCAATACCGCTTGGAAGTAGATAGGCAGGAAATATGATACCCCCTGAATCAATGCGGACGAGATGAAGGTCAAGAAAAATCCGACGACAGAGGTCCGATTGGTAAATAGACGACCAGGGACCATCGGACGGGGCGAAAAGCGCTGCTGGACAAGAAATCCAACCCATCCGGCCACGCCCAACACAATGGGGACTATGATGCGGAACGACGACCAAGGAAACTGGACACCCCCCATGATTAAGCCTAGTAAGATGGATATCGTACTTGGGACGAAGATGATACTGCCTAGGTAATCTAGGCGTGATAGCTTCGACCCTCCCAAATCTTTCCCAGTCGATGACCCTGTGTTCACTCTCATGAAAAACAGTATCAACACAAGGGCAACCCCACCAATCGGGAGATTGAGCCAAAAGATCCAGCGCCAGCTACAGAGGAAGTTAGCGCTCGCGTGTGTCTTGCCAATAGTTGGAAAGGACATAATGAGCTTAGAGTCTAGACGACACAGTAAGGTGCAACATGGAACATTTGGATACTTACTCGGCCTGGGCTATCACACCTCCCAAGGCCGGACCCAGCGCAGCTGCGAGACCGGCAAATGAACTCATGAGGCCGACGAATTTGCCACGTTCTCGCAACGAGGTGAGATCGCAGCAGATGATGTCAAGCAAAACATAGAGTCCTCCGGCGCCGAGACCTTGCACCGTCCTACCTCCGATCAACATGGCAGCATTTCGAGAGCCGCCAGCCACGCCACTGCCGACGACGAACAGCACAGTCGAGGCGATAAACGGCAGTCTTCGGCCGAAGACATCGGCGATCTGCCCGAAAAGGGGCTGGAGTACGGCCGACGCTACGATGAAGGAATTGGCGATCCAGACATACTCGGTGGCCCCTCCTACCGACGCAATGATAGTAGGGAGAGCAGTGGTGATGATGATGGCATCTAGCGCGCAGATAAAGGAGATAATACAGAGCGCCGCAAAGGTACCCCAGAATAGGGGTGAGCGCGTCGGCTTAGATGGCGAAGGATCCGGACTCGGGGCTGCTGGAGCGGGATCAGCCGAGTCGCTTTGCGACGCCGCCATTTTTTGAAGAATGAGTGCGAAGTGCGCACACTCCCGACTCGAACGGAGGGACTTGGCAGCAAAAGAGGATTACGAGAGGATGAGGAGGAGAAGGAGGAAGATGAAAAGCAAATAGACTGTATGCTAGTCTAAACAAATGCTGTTGCTTCCCGGCAGTGCGGGACCTGGGAAAAACAAAGACAAAGACAAAAGTTAGAAGTTCGAGATTGGAGGCTGGGCAATGGGCTCTGGAAATGAAAGTGTTCCGCGCCCCCAAGCAGCTGAGCTCCCAAACAATAGGCAGGCGGTCGGCACTTTGCCAAGGTGACCAATGAGGCGCGTACGGTTGCAACCGGATGATGCAGGTCCGTCACGCCTCTAATAGTAGGTGTTATCTCCAGCACTGCCGGCAGCGTCTGTTACTTTATTTGAAATAAGATGATGGCAATTTTCACAAGTCTTTCGCAATTGATGTGCGGGCTTGGTTCGCACGCTTGATGTCACTGTGGTTACACTGGCGTTCAGTAAGGGTTAGGTAAAGAAAATCCAAGACAGTCCAAAATTCGAGGGATCGGGGGAAAAGACCAGGTCGTCGCCCAATGTAACCCTCCCTTCGCCATCATTGGTTATGGAGTTGTACAGCGGTTGGAGTACATAGCAACGTCTGTAGGCATTGTGGGTACGCTACCTTAGTATAGGAGTAGGTAAGCATCTTGGCAATGTGCTGAGATTCACTGTGTGGGTTCCCAATCTTTTGTTGGTGCAACTGCAATGGACTTCTGCATGTGCAAACTTATGTGTATTTTGACTCACTCTAAAACCTACAACATACGCTCAGCCCTTGAGGCTGGATTAGTCCCATCTAGCATTATTAACAGGCGACCATAATTGGACAACAGTCAGGGATCGGAACATCGCCTGCGTTAGTTCCCGTTCTTAGTTCAGATTTAGTGCTCAGTACAGATGTACGGCGTATTAGATACATACGCCTGTTTCGCAAGATACATGCTATTTACTTCGTACGGAAGGCATTAAAGTCATTGTGGAGTGCTGCTTTCTTTCCTGAAATTACTATTTATAATTGTTTAGGAAGGTAAGTTAGAGATTGGTTAGAAGATATAGATATAGGTTTTATTTATGCACGTAAATGTTCAAAGTAAGTTGACTGCCTATCAAAGTATTGAACCTACATACTCACTTTGTAGACCCTTGGAAGGATTCAAGCCAGCGGGCACTTACCTAACCTAGTGTAAGGTGATGTGCAGCTACCCCTTGCGCTTCGGAACTTCGGAATCATATGTGTGCAACCCCTTACCGGTACATATGCCGTTGCGTGTCTTCGACAAATATATCTACGAAATATTATCTTGATCAGAGATAACGAACTGAAATTTTGGAGGCCACGTCCAGAAATACGACGTATTAAAGTGGATTCTGAGGAGCACCTGCAGGAGTCGGCTGGTAATGTGAAGGTTGTATCAAGTGGGAGGTACCTTTAGGTGGGGAGGTCCATCTTACCACCCAAAGCGGGCTGTGCCTCTAGATTGCAGATCTAACATGCATGGGCCTAATCCTATCCTTGCCATAGATGGTTATGATAGGTACCGGTACATATGGTATTATCGTACAGCAATTCACAGGGCCCCCATTATATATGGCCTGCTGCCTAAGTATCATCAATACTACCTACTCACAAAAAGATGAGGCCTAGCTGAAAACATGGGTACTAGACAGGAAATATTCTTGATTCGTCGAGACGATATCTGACGCAAGAAAAGAGATCCTAGAATAGCAATTGTTCACTCAAATGCGTTGGGAAGTAGGCAATGTATGACTTTCTCGTCATCCATCATGTAAAATTTACGTGAATAGGTACGTTCTCTTAGTCCAAATATCGAGAGGGAGAATCCTTAATGAGTTGGTAATTTTTCATTGAAGTCTCAGCTACGTCCGGCTTTGTGATAGGTAAGTATGTATCCTTGTCCTCCATTCAGTATACAGCGTACATGACCAGGATATCATTACAAACAGAGAACAGTTAGCAATATGAAAACTTGTGGACTTTTATCCCAAGAAACCTCGCATACAAAAATCTAAGTCGTTAGTGATCTCGGAGTAAAAATCACCTTCGTTCCGCTCCGCGGAAGCATTGTTGACCTCCATGTAAACCATCGATTTGCGCTCGAATCAACGAGCTCGCAATCGTAGTTCATAATGATTTGGCTCACAATGACCTTCATAACAGCACTTGCATAATAGCGCCCGGGGCAAGCCATTCGGCCAATACCCCAGACGTGCCACGCCTGGCTAACATCGACAAGCTTAGATGGCTCGGGTTGGATGAATTGGAATGGATGTGTCGAGTTCGAAACCGCAGCAAGATCATTGGGTCTCGCAAACCTGAATCCGTTCATTTGTAGAGGTGACGGATAATATTTCTCGCTCTGCATGATGGCGCGAACTGGAGTGCACGCCCAATCCCCAACTTCCAGCTTCGTTCCGTCGGAGAACTGAAAAGGCCGTGTGGCTGCACGTCTGACACTCACTAGATATCTACGTCAGCGGAATTCCAGGATCACATGTTTCTCATACTCCACAACAGTGAGACATACTGGATTCTACCGGTGTCAAGCGGGCTGACTCTTTGATGAAGCTATCGAGAAGCGGAAGACCCTTCCCTGTGCGCTCAAACTCGCCGTATAGAAGCTCGGCTTCTTCCCGCAGCGGCTTTACATACTCGGGATGAAGACATAGATCTTCGATAGCAAAAGTGATTGTCTAGAAATATTAACAAGTCAGTAATTAAAGCGCATCAAAATAGGTGATACAGGTTTAAAAGCTTACAGTCGAAAGGGCATGCACAGAGCCAAACCATATTGCAATGAGTTCGTGAACTATGCGCTTCGGTGTCCAGGGCTTCTGACGTGGTGAGGTTTCCATGATCCATTGAATACAGTCCGCCTTGATCAAGATCAGCAAATGTCTAGAATCTCAAAATTGTAGGTGTACTTACATGTTTTGGGACTGGCTGGCCCATGTTCGCCCGGTCCCTTTCCTCACATCTCTGTGTGGCGATGGGGACCAACGCATTATAAATCGCTTTCTGACATGTGAGGCGCCGAGCCATCAATCCGCCCAGAATCCTTTAAAATTACGATTAGATCAGTGTGAGTTGACGAGATACTCTGAAAAGAACTAACGGTGCGAGCCCTTTGGGCAAAAGCTTCACGAACTCGGCGCATAATAAAGTCTCCTCAACATAGTTCAGAGCTGACGCCAGGAAGACTTCATTCATACCTATTTCATTTGAGTCAGCAAATTATTATATCAGAAATATGGCACGCACGGAAAACAATATTGAGGCTAACGCGAAGATCGAACGTAGAAGACTCATACTAACCAAGTTCTTTGCCAAAAAAGGATAGTGCATTAGACATGACAACCAGCTTCACGATGGATGGATATAAGGGCGAGTGCCTTGCTCCTGAGAAGTATTAGACGAAGCTACCTAGTAGTGTAGACACAGGGAACTCACCCTGTACGATTGGATGCTCCTCGCGAACTGCAGCAAGCCTTGATCGAATGATGGTCCCCAGATCCGGCAGAATTTCCGGGAGATTATTTGTCAACAATGTGCGAAGGGCCCGGACGAAGCCGACTCCTTCGGTACCCCGGCGATCGAACCAGTTGAATCCATGCATAGTATAAACCGGCTGTAGCATCTTCTGATGTTCAGTATAGAGACAAGGAGCTGAAATTCGTGCGCGAGACAATACTCACTTGCTTGGACGCCGCTTGCAGAGAAAGAGTTGTGTCTGGAGCCTGATCAAGCTCTCTGACATGCTTCTCTGAGCTCACAAAGACGTAACGGCAATCAGGGGCTTGTATCTCATATGCTTCACCATTTGACTGCTCAAAATAACGAATTAAAACTAGGCCTAGATACATTTCACAATACATGGCGTCACTCACCTTATCGAACCCATGCTGGATGAGTTTTGGGCCATCGAAGAGATACAACCAAGGTTCAACTTTCTTCTTCACCCAATTTGAGAGACTGGATGACGTAATAAAATGATGCTATAAACTATTGTGAGAAAGTGAACAATGTCGAACAATAATTCGAGGCGAGCTTCACATGGCACTTACAATACCACTACCTCCTATGCCCTGAAATACGGCCAAGCAGATCAAGAAGAGTGTGAAGAGGATCGCGCTCCGCCATTCGAATGGATACAGAGCATGAAGCTCTATGCTCTTAACTGTACTGTCCATAGTGTGGTGAATCTTTAGAGACAGGAAACAGGAAAAGACCAACGGTCACTGACTGCACTTGAAAAGATCTAAGTCGAAGGTGGCTCTTGGATTCTTTCTATTCTAAATTACTATTGCGGCCGTATTCCACTCTCTCAGACGTATCTATCAACAGCCACACATCACATGTTCTACTACGTAGGACTGGGTGAGGCTTCTCAGTTCTAGCGACAATCTCAAATCGAGGCGAACTGAAGTACATGTACGTCCCAATACTTTGGAGGTTGGAATACCTTTCCCATCCCTGCACGTTGGGTTGTATTGCGTCGGCTTTCTTGGCATTCGCTCCTCTGCAACATCTGCAATGTTACCAACAGGGTAATTTGGGGCTTGTCTTGCACCGCCAGATATGCTAGTAAAACACTCTTGCCCCTCAATAGCGAAGCGGAAGGATTCTTTTTTCTCCAAGAGAAAAGTGCATCTAGAAACGGCACATCCATGTATGGGACACCTTCCGCTTCGAGTGGCGCATTTTTACATATCGTGGAACTGCCCCCAATGTCCTACGGACGGTCATCTTCTCCCCTCTCATGATTTTTTCTTTGTGCAGGAAGTATTCGCATCTATCACCTGCACAGCCATGGATTCCCCACAGCAACCAGCCAGCGTCCCTACGTCGACCTTCATTGGTGTAGGCGCTCTGCTCATTGCCCTGCCCGCACTTTTCGTTATAGCTCGCTTTGCTGGTAACCTTAGGCCTGGTATGGTTTTGAAAGTTGCAGACTGTGAGTGTTATCCCACTAGTAGATCCGTCTTTAGCGCCGGCTTGCTTGGGGAGCACAGAGATACTAACGCGATTACGCATGGCTAGGGCTTTCACTCGTCGCTATCATTCTTCTTGCCGGAACCTATGGGATCTTCAAACTAATCGTAGAGGGTGAGCATCATCGCCCCCTCATTTCGTGTCTTACAGAGTGCTTACGCGGCTGATAGCTATCTCTGATCCTACGGTGCCATTGCTATACACCACGAGGGTAATATGACTTCACTTGTTCAACCACACACGGCACACTCGCAGCCACATCATGCAAAGCTTGGACATAGAGTTGACTTTCAATAGCTCCTCGTCGCCAGCGGCCCCTTATCTGCCAGTGCTACCTGGTTTGCCAAGGCCCCTATTCTGTTCTTGTACATCCAAGTGTTTGGTGTCAAGCGCTGGTTAACCGTAATATCTTATTTTACCCTCGCCTTTACGTTCGTCTACATTTTCGCCTGGAACTTATGGCTACTCATCGAGATCACCCCCCGTAATAATATGGTAACGCCCGAGGACCTTCTGAAAAGCTCGCAACTCGGTTCCATCTCAGGAATAGCCGTCGGGGCACTTGGACTTGTGGTTGATGTCGTAATCTTCGTTCTTCCTTTACCAATCATCATCAACCTAAAGATCTCACTCGCCAAGAGGATCAGTCTGTTTCTCGTATTTATCACTGGTCTTGTGTAAGTGAAGAACTTCCACTCCTACGCCCCGCGCTAAGAGATCTCATGTCATTGGCTAACACATCTTATTCCTAGGGCCGTCATCACTAGCGCCATTGCACTTTATTTCAAGCATCAATCTATCTCTGGACAATATACGGACATTAAGCTTGCGATCATTCTCACGTAAGTTCATGATACCTCGGAATAATTTTTTTTCTGGGTAAGGCTCACATTATTTCCTTTCACGATAGTCTACTCGAGCTTTCCATCGCAATCATCGTCGGATGTGTTCCAGCGGTGTTCTCTCTGTGGATGTCAGCCATCGTCGAGTCTGGTGTATACACTAGGATCATCACGGCGATATCTAATATTTCCCTGACGAGCTCAAGACGGTCTCGTAGCCAAAGATCACATGGCTCTACTAATGACGCTTCGGACTCAGTGAAGCTTGGAGATCGCTATTATGAGACTCTGGACGACGTGCGACCGGGAACGGGATCCCAAAGCAGGCAGCCCGAATACGGAAATGCCGTGCCACTGCAAACATTCCACGCATCTTGATATGCTAATGGTGCCGTGGACCTACATTACTGAAAAAGAAGCTGGTGGTTCTGTTCATATGACGCCGATTTGGAACTGTAAGATAGCAATTGCTCATGTATATAATTATAGATCGAATATTACCATTCTTGAGTGTCAAGCATTGAAACATAAACTTATTGGGGTTGTCTGTATTATTGCATTCCCCCTTACATATAATCATGTATATTGTAGGTACTCTAGAGGGTTCAGGAAAGGGGCTTACACAACTGTAGCCTGTTGGTGGGAGCCTCTTTACGCTCTTACTCGAAAAAATCAGGGGGCATCCCTTCTTCTTCTTTGGATACAATACCATACCGGCAAGCGATGACAGTCCTTTTACTACACATTATGTATTACTGAGGACAGGAAAATGGTAGGAATCAGCCACCCATTACTGCATAGACACGTCTCCGTTGCACGACATGTGGTGGCCTCGCTGCACGTCGACCCAAGCTGGAACCTACCTAGGTTAGGTACTTAGGCCTATCCAACGACAATGATGTATCCCGAAAAGAGCCACGCTAGCTTACTTGCTTCTACGTCATCCCACCACGATGACCCTACCGAGCTGAAGAGCTGGTATCCTCATACATTGTTTGAGACTTTTCATTGTTGAGTGACCAGAGGCGACAGCTCAATTTTCACTCCGCGATACGCAGGATGCGGATAATGTAACCGTTACAGGCAAATTATGCTCAGCTGCGTAGCTGCATATGCAATTTTCTAGAATGCAACCTTGGCAACGAGTCAACGACCTAGGTTAGGTTAACATCGTGGTAGTCTTGGCAGGCTAACATTGTAACCTTAGCAAACCAATGTACCAACCTCACAGGCCAACATACCTAGCAGTAATATGCCGCGGTATGATATCAAGTATAATTAGGTAGCAGTGATTAAGCGCTGCCATCCTCATGGACCCAGCCAACTACCACGTTCAGGTAGCAAGTTCTGTGGACATTAGTAGCAGTACTCGGTACATACATACATCGAAAGTGATCGGCGGGATCTTGGGGGGGCCAACCATATTTTCCCCGTTCCACTTGTCCTGCGCCCGCGTTACATTAATGGAGACACAGCAGCGCTGCGGCTCTGGGCTGAAGCCGAACGCATGGCAAGAATATTAAAGGTAAAGGACCCCACGGGAAACGATTACTGTTCCAAATCATTCACGGCTAATTGACAAATCCTTCTTCGAGGGCTTTTCTAAGTAAAGAGCTTATGTCGGCAAGTCTGCCGATACTTGGCGGGTTTGCCTCCTACCCCAGGGTCCACTGCTTCCTAGGCGATCATACCAATGACCTAATAGAAGGCCGTCTCATTTACGAACAAGTTCATATCTCATTCTATAACCGGTAGATTATGGTTTGCTTCAACATACACAACAGTATAGTTTGTTTGATTTGTTTTCGTTGAAACTCTCCCTGGAGAACAAGCTATCATGATGTCTCCGCAAATCCTTAACGGCGAGCCACTCGTCGTCGCTTGCGTCGTTGGGCTTGGCTTGACGGCTTTGATAATATTCAATGCTTGGCGACTCACTCCGTCCGATGCGTTTTTGAAAGACCGCCCGGTGATTGGTATTCGCAAGGAACTTCTTCCATGGGGAAGAGCTGCGCTCCGTTCCGTCACCCAGACGAGAAATTGGGTATTTGATGGTTACACTAAAGTGAGTATTTCCCTCTCAAGTTCAGAAACTGAGGTACTCGCTATCAGGCCATAATACTAACTACTCCAAGCATTCTCGGCTCAACTCTTTCTTTGTGCTCCCAGCTATTGATCGTGGGGCTTCTCTGGTTGTCCCGCCAAAACAGATCAAGAAGGTATATGGGCTGCCAGATACCGTGCTGGATGTGCATACAACGGCAAATCAGACTATCCAGACAAAATGGACAATTTGGGATGATGAAGTTTCGGAGAACGATTTCCAGATGAACTTGATCCGGAATCAGCTCACCCGCAACTTAGACATTCTCACACCCCCTATTGCTGCGGAGCTTGAAGAGGGCTTTAGACGCGAATGGGGGACAGAGACGGACACTTGGAAGACTGTCGATATATGGCACTCGGCGATGAGAATCATCGGAGGTGCGGCTAATAGCGCTTTCTGCGGAGCAGCTATGTGTATGTTGCGTTACTACTACTTTTTCTTGTGGAAATTGAGCATATACTGACCTGTTTCCGTATAGGCCGCAACATGGATTTTATTCAACGCGTGCAAGATCACTCTCTTTGCCTATTTCTTGGGGCCATTATGATCAATTCGACTCCCTGGCCCTTCAAGGACATCACTGGTTTAGCCGTGGGATGGTTGTGTTACTATCAGCTCCAGAGAGTTTCGAAGCTGTGCTTGCCCTTTGTCAAAGAGAGACTGGAAAATAACGCTCGCTTGAAAGCAGACCCATCCTATCCTTGGGTCCCTCCGGTACGATTTTTTAATCTTTCCCCGAACCCTACGCTGATACTTTTTCTTTCTTCTTCGAGCCACAATACTGACACGATAGTTACAGAAAGATGGCTTGCAATGGATCATTGATGAGTGCTACGCAACTGGTGATCCGAAGCAACTTAAGCCTGAGCGCGTGCTTCACCGTCTTGTGTTCATGAATGATATTTCTTTACATTCTACGAGTTATACAGCACAGAATGTGATTCTCGACTTGGCCTGCGTTGATCCTAATGTAATTGAAACACTGAGAGAGGAAAGCGGCAGAGTACTAGAGGAAGCAGGAGGAAAGTGGACGAGGCAAGCGGTTACCAAGCTGAAGCTAGTGGACTCGGTCATTCGAGAGTCAATGAGGTTGACTCCCTTCAACAGCGTCGGGCTCCCTCGAACGGTAAGATTTCCCATCAGAGATGGTGAGACTCAAAGCCTCGCCATTCCGTTTCGTATTTCAAAAGGGTTTATTGACTCATAAATCAACTCTAGGTGATCAAGCCTCAGGGTATTACGGTAGACCACAACAAATCAACGACCACCATCCCTTACGGCACCAAGGTCCTAATTCCTGTGGAGCCAATTCATTATGACGACGCTGTCTATCCTGATGCCAAATCATTTAAGCCATTTCGGTTTGCCGGCCCTAACGCCGCTAGAAATTTGGTAGACTCATTCAACACCGACGAGGCCCCGGCGTGCCAGCAAGAGAAGCAGAAGAGCAGCGCCACGGTTGACGATGCCTTTCTGGGTTTCGGCTTCGGACTGCACGCCTGTCCAGGTCGCTTCTTCGCGCTCAATGAGGTCAAGATATTCATTGCGACCTTGGTTCTCAACTATGATATCGAGCCGATGGCAAAGAGGGCTAAAATGACTCCGTTGGTTTGGTTGAACGTGCCCCTATTCCAGAACTTCAATGTGAAAGTGAGGAGAAGGAACTTTCTTCAGTCATAAATAGTGTTTGAATATTTCAAGACGTATATATGCTGCGGCAAGAATTGCTCTAGCCTCCGCAATTCTATCATGAACAGGCAGCTGTTGACCAATTCAATTTGAATATTTGTTCCACAACTTCGATTTATTGTGCACCGAACTAAAGACCATATCATTTACTCATGACATTTTGGCAAAATAACTTTTGATTTGACCCCGCCTCTAGAGGCTTTGATTGTAATTGACTGGTATCTCCCGCCGTGATACATGTTGCCTTTCATACCAGTCAGTTGTAACTAGTACCTTCGTACTTTCATACCTTCTGAAAAATGCCATCCCTCTTACACCCTCTTACACAACATCACTCTTATGCGATAGCATAACATTGAACCGCTTGCTGATTTCGCGGTTCAAATCTAGATATGTAATATGAAAGTACTATCTTATCCTTATAGCTTGCTTCGTCAGACATTATATTTACTGATTGCGAGAGCTTCTCACAAGCTGTTGTGTTGGTTTTTCTTACTATCGTTTCATAGTGGTGCAGAATCACCAAGGGCTTTTCAGTGGAGTTGCACTACCTAAGTCGCCTAACTGCACCACGGTTACTAGCTAGAATTAGCCCCTAGATCTCGATACACATCGGCTATCAGCTCACTATAGGACCTAAACCCAACAGAAGCACGGTACTGTATGTACAGTACATACTGTACAAATATTTACCTACCTGCAGGGCCTCTGTGCAGGGCTACTCTGCCTACCCTGCCCATGCTTCTGCCCATGCTTTGTGCCATGCCTCCGAGATCTGCCGAGATGCGGTTGGGTTGCTGATCCTACCCATGGAGTCACTACAGTCTTGAGCTTATTTCTGGGTTCGGTTCAGGGCTTGTGGTGGTACTGGGTCAGGTGCAGAGATCTACGCTCAGCGAGCCACACATGAGGTTGTCGGGTCTCTTTGCAAGCATATTGTAATAGCGCACAGGCGTGGGTGTGCGTCAACGACAGGCCCTGCCACCCTGGTAGGCGCTAGGATTCATAGGACAAGTGTGCCCTGCAGTGTATTATAGGGCTGTGCCACACGCTTGCATACTGGGCATGTGCTGTAAACTCGAGAGCTGGAGCGCGGAGATGCTTGTCTGTCAGGGTCCAGACATCCAAGAGAGGCAGTTGCTTCGGTTGACTTGAGGAATGGAACCAAAACTAGGGTTCTCAGAGCCTCATCCCGAATTGCCACTTATGAGAGGTTTCATTCTGCAGGATCAGACTTTGGGCATGCAGGCACAAAATACCACGCAGTCCCTCATCAATATTTGGTGTAACGACGACTCGCCTACTCTGCTAAACTCGCCTCAATGAGATTCGCTTAGCTTTGGGGGGTTGCATGCATTGTGGCTCGACCACACCCCAAAATGCGACATCTCCAACCCGTCTTCAACAATTCCGGAACTAGTTATGCAGTATCAAGATGCAGCACTGGCAGCCTATAGGGGCAGGTGCTCTATTCTTATAAGTAAGGTAACCTAGTATGCTCAAAGTCCAAGAACGCGACAGCGTCCGTGAGATACGCCGATAGCACACTAGAGGACGAACAGTTGAGATGTATGTACGAAGTACGTTTCAATCACTTACTACGTAAGGGGCAAGCAGAGATCCGATATTGGTTCTGAAGGATTTCAATGTCACATCCGTCTGAGCCGATTCTCGCTCCAAGATAAAGCCAATACTGATGCCCCTTTCGGATTATAGGGTCAAGGTCCCTTCCGACCATTTCGCCTCTGGACTTTGGTTTCGATGCACGATGGACGAGATGCTGCGGTGATACGTCCTTCTAACTTCAGTACACCACACGAAAAGTAAGTTACTCTGTGTGCTCTCGCCTACTCGCTGTGCCGCAGGAGTACAGTACATACATCAAATACCAGTAACCGAATACACATCTGAAGCGGTAATTGTAATCCTCCCCTCCATGTGATGGTAAGGAGATAGTGTAGAACCTCACTTTACATACTCTGCCAGCCGGCTCGAGTGGCATTATTGAAAGATTGGGCTATAATGGAAGAATCATGTTAATACTAAATCGAAGATACTTTGAAATGCTAGTGACCAGCCACTCAGCTCTACGGCAATCTGTCCCCGTCCCGCCATAGGTTTATTTTTAATCACACTATAAGCTAAGATGTCGTAACCTGCATGTCATATTTTAATGTCTAAGACTTTGGATGTCTTGAATCCCTCTTTTCATTTTCCTTGGCTTACATATGTCCTTGATTTCTGTGTTCCGCATTGATTGAAGATCTTCCTTCTTTGGTGACATCTGCCATTAAGAAGTCTCTACGTTGTGTATGCTCGCTGTCCGATCATCGTCTTACCAACAGGCAATTCAGACAATTCGAGCACCATGCTCTTCACTTTACCAGGCAATGCAATAACCGCTGCGGGGTTCATTGCCGCCAGTGTCACGGTCTTCGTCGTTACAGCCGTTTTCGTTACCATCCGTGTTATCAATGGCCTCACATACTCGAAGCAACTCTTTGCCGATGACTGTAGGACTCATTGTACTACCTCCAACTGGACATTGCTAACCATCTCATCAATTCTCTTGAACAGACTTGGCAATATTTGCTTTGGCGCTCCAAATCGTCAACTTTGGACTCTATATCAAGCTCAACAGTCAGTGGCAAATGCAAGTTCTCACAATTTTTAGATTTGACACTTACATATAACTTTCTAGTTAATATTGCAAACATTGCAAATATTACTGTTCGCGAATTCTCTCAGGTATCTCATTCTCTGTCTCAAATTTCATAATTGGACAGCCGTGCTAATGGCAACCAACAGTTCCTCATAGCTGAAGCATACATCGGCGGTTTCGCCATGTACTTCGCCAAGCTACCTGTCCTTGTTCTTTTCGCTCGACTTTTCGGTATCAGGAAATGGCTTAGAATAACGGTCTGGACTACAATTATACTGGGCTTTGCTGTATTTCTCGCCCCCTTGTTGTACGTGTCCGTGGAGTGCGCTGCCAGCAAAGTCCACGACATGCCCAGCTTGTTCGTCTGCATAGGAGCTTCCGCCCAGAATGGTTTGGTACAAGGAATTGCATCCCCTATTATAGATATCATCGCCTTCGTCACGCCACTGCCTATCGTCTTTAACCTAAAACTGTCGACTGACAAGAAGATTGGCCTCTTCGTCGTCTTTACAACAGGTATCTTGTAAGTTATAGTATACCATGACCCCCTCCAGAACTTTGGAATACCACCTCAAATCCGAAACCGGAGTTTAACATCAAAGCAGCGCCATAGCAGCCAGTCTTACCGCGCTATACTACAAAGTCAAAGTTGAACAAGGGGATCCCAACTCTAACTTTAGCTCATATTCGATCATCCTCTCGTTAGTATACCCATGCGCTGCTAATGAGTATTGCAATGGGCTAACTTTGCTCCTCAGGTTGGTTGAGGCACACGTTGCCATAATTGTTGGCTGTGTGCCCGCTCTTCGGTCTTTCTGGACTAATCAGTTGTCTACTTTAACTGTATACTCCAAGATTCAGTCTTTGCTGTCGTCTAAGCAAAGCTCAACTGGGTCACGGTCCACGCAGAAAAGCTCCAGCCAGGAAACTGGAAGCAGCACAGACAATATCATTCAGGGCAATTACATGGAACTCTATGAAGCCAATTCTCACAACAATCCTAACCGCCAAATTGGCCGGTCTTTCTAGCCAAACCCAAACCAACAGAATCCGGCACGGCACCTTGTACAAATAGCCTCCTGGATATGAGGCCCTTAATTAGGGAAGTCGCTATGTATATTATGTACTCCGTATGTACATGCGAGATAGAAGATAGATTGTAATTTGTACAACAGATTCTGAATACCTTAAGAAGTCCGCGCGACGTCTCCTATTGGGGGAGTCATGCTTCGAGCATTCTATGTAAATAAAACTATCACTTAGATACTCATCGAATCTCCCTCGATTGGATAAATCGTACTCAGAATATTATCATACTAATAGATCAAGTAGAAATTGAGTGCAAGGCTTGAAGGTGACAAAATAGAAATAGGTTACCCAGCTTAGGCCGGTACTTGAGAATCCCAGGTGCCAATCAATCACATACACCAGTGCCCGTCGCACATGCAACACCTACAACAGCATTTGCAAACCCAGCACTGCCACCGAAACCTAATGATACCTCTATTAAATTTCAGAAGGCAGATCAGAGATTAATCAAGCTACAGCTTATGCACGACTCGGGTTCATTTTGGAAATGACAAAGGAGAAGATGGGGGCAATAACTGAGTAGTAGGGCTCCTACCTAGGAGCGCCTGATTTTATCAGCAGATGGGTGCCCAAGCGTCGCGTGTGTCACCCTTGCGCAGATTTATAGGTCTCTTAGCGGTCTTCTTACAGCGCCCAATTAAGAGGCAGGTACTGTACAGTACAGTACCTGTAAGTAAGACCATACCCCCGACCATTTGCTTATATTTTAGAACAAGTGAGCACTCATATTTTCTTACATTCAAGATCCAGGTGTTTTCAACTCTTCATTTTCTCAGAATTATTACCAGCCACAGTCTTATTCTATAGTCCCCCAAATCCATCAATTCCGTAATCACTCGGCGAGTAGAGATGGCGACGGACAAGAAACCTGGTGATGGCATCAAGATTATACATGCCGGCTTGTTCCGTATGGGCACTTGGTCCATGGCCAAAGCGTACCGCATCCTCGGCTTCAGCACATTCCACGCCCTCGACGAGCCATGGCGCGTGAACTGGGTTGGGCTGGAGAATGCGGCCGAGGCGACCTGGCCATCAGTGCCTAACGCGCGCCCGAGGCCGCCATTCACGCGCGACGACTGGGACCAGCTTTGGGGCAGCGAGTATGAGGCCGTTTGCGACACGGCGGCGCCATTGACTCTCGAGCTGTTCCGGGCCTATCCCGATGCCAAAGTTGTGATTGTGCAGCGCGATTACGAGACGTGGTGGCCCAGCTTCCAGACCGAGATCATCAACAACTTATTTACACCCTTTTTCGACCTTCAGATCTTTCTGGCCTGGCACCTTGTTGGCTTCCGGGCCGGCCATGCGATGAGGAAGCTCGTATTTGGCTTCTTTAACGCGAAAACAAAGGCCGAGATTGAGGCTCATGGCCGGCAGACGTACGACAAGTTCTACCGGGAGCTACGCGAGATCGTGCCACCGGAAAGACGGCTAGAGTACAAGATGGGGTCTGGTTGGGAACCGCTATGCGAATTTTTGGGTAAGGACATCCCAGACGTGCCATTTCCGATCTCAAATGACCGGGAGGCACATGCGGAGAACGTTGATGGAAGGAGGAGAAAGGTTCAGCTTGATACATTGAAGAGCCTAGCTTTGGGCTTAACGAGCGTTATGTTTGTTGGAGTTGCCTGGTGGTTCTACAAGTAGGGAATCTATTAAGCTCTGACGCCCTCTCATCTGCAAAATTAGAGCCGATTTATTTCAGCGGGCAGGGCCTTTTGTGCGACCCTCGGACTGTTAGACTAGAAAGATGATATGTAGTATCTCAGCTAATTCTGCTTGGATGATGCCTACGAACGCACAGTACGATTGATTTCTGAGTCTGTACACGCTGCACAAGCGCCACATGAACACTGGACAGAATCAAAAACATACACTTCCATGGGCACATGATGAACAGTGCTTCTGATTTGCCCATATGCGGTACACGTGAGAAGTTGTGAGTGGCTTGTGACTATAAGACAAAGAGCTGCCCTGGGGTTGGCATATCATGATGTCTTGGCGCCCTCCATGCAAGGGGATGCTACCTCATTTCACGCTGATTAGGAGATGTTACAGGTATGAGAAGATGAATGTAGTCAAGCACAGTAGCATTCATTAATTAATTTCTTCATTCCAAATAATATGTATCCTGCAAAGCTAAAAGTTTGGAGGAAGAACTTGAAGGATTCTGCTCCCAACATTTACGCGAGAGCACGTGTGTGTATATAGTGGTATTGTTTTTATACCCCTCCACCATTGATCGAGTGGCTGAGCCTCCATTCCTTTTGTACCATCCGCGAAACGTCGCCGTATCATCGAGTCAGCATCGAGGTCAACTTACCTTATTCGAGCCATGAAGACTGCGCATTGGCCCCTCGCCACGTTCGCCGTATGCGCAGTCAGCCAGCCGCTGGTCTTTGACTATCTTATCGCCGGTGGCGGTACAGCCGGTCTTGTTATTGCAAACCGACTGTCCGAGGACCCTAGTGTCACTGTCGCGGTGGTCGAGCCTGGCGACGACGTGCGCAATGATGCACTTGTGCAGAATGTAGACCTGGCGGGCATTTCCTTCAGTCCCTCGCTGGATTGGAATTACAACACAACGGCTCAGCCGCAACTGGGTAACAGAGTCATAAATTTCCATGGCGGGAAAGCAATTGGCGGGACTACCGTCATCAATGGTATGTAGGTAATGAAGGATGTTCACGGGATTGTGACTGCTGACGGGTGCTCCTTAGGAATGTACTACATCCGGGGAGACAAGGCGAACTTCGATGCCTGGGAGGCGCTCGGCAACGCTGGATGGAATTGGGGCACACTGCTCCCTTACTACCTCCTGTCAGAGAACTTCACGATCCCAACTAGTGCTCAAGTCAATAGCGGAATGACCTATGATCCACAGTATCATGGAAAGAATGGACATCTCAAAACTGGATATCCCTTCCAAATAGAAAACGGCTCTTTCCACAGCTCAGCTCAAGAGACTTGTGAAGGAATGGGCCTAACACTGAATCAGGATATAGATGACGGCTCATTACGCGGATTTGGATCCTTCCCGCAGACCCTTGATCGAGATGCTAACGTTCGAGAAACTTCTGCTCGTGCTTATTATGATCCGGTCGACAGCAGGCCGAACCTTCGGATCATCAAGGGCACTGTGAAGAAAATTAATTTCGGTGATTGTCCTGCAAAGAGCCTTGTGGCCACTGGTTTTCAATACACCGATGCCGAGGGAGATCTTCAAAATATTACTGCCAGGAAAGAGGCGATCTTGTCCACGGGGACATTCGTATCACCCCTCATCCTTGAGGCCTCGGGTATCGGGAATTCCAAGTATGAACAACAAAGCGCGACGAATGTGTGACATATACTGATATAAACTCCAGGGTTCTAGCACAGCATGGCATTCAAGCCAAGCTTGCGCTATCGGGGGTTGGGGAAGGTCTTCAAGACCAAGCTCTCTGGACGCTCGTGTTCCAAAGGGCTAAGAACATCAGCGGCCACATTCCTTTTGCCGCTTACGCTACTGCTCAAGATTTATTCGGAGCAAACACCGACTCCATTGCTACAGCTACCAAGAAGAATCTAACTTCGTGGTCCAAGGCAGTGTCACAGAGACTTGGCGGGGGTGTTTCTCCTGAGGCATTGGAAAAGCGGTTCCAGGTCCAGCACAACGTAATATTCAAAGACCACGCCAGCGTGACAGAGCTCGAGTTCTTCTCTTTTGACGATTATATCGGTATGACCTTCTCGCCCACGTTGCCATTTTCCTGGGGTAGCGTTCACCTCAACTCCCTCGGGGAGATCAACAATCCGGCAATAGATCCCAACTCCCTATCCATCGACTTCGACACACAAACGGCGATCAGCGCCGGCCGTCTGGCAAGAGCTCTCTGGTCCACTGCACCACTTCGCGATTATGCGGGTCCTTTCTTAATTCCTGGTGATGCAGCATTACCTCTGAACGCGACGGACGCGCAATGGACTGCATATCTCACTAGCTCTAGTAAGTAGAATAGCTGTCAACCTCCATATTACCAACTGCTCTGACAACATGACTGCAAAGGTGGCACGGCCAATCACGGTATCGGGACCTGCGCCATGCTTCCCCGTGATCTTGGCGGTGTTGTCGATACGACGCTCAAGGTCTACGGAACGAAGAATGTTCGCGTTGTCGATGCTTCGGTCATCCCACATCTACTGAGCGGACACCCGAGTGCTACAGTGTACGCACTGGCAGAGAGAGCTGCGCGTATTATTATTAAGGGGGGCCTTTAGCTTGGCATTTAATCGCTGTCTTCGCGCCGGCTTTCGTGGGCGTAATTATTGGTACATACAGAGTGTAGGACACCTTCAGAACCATGTATATAGACCGAAATAATACTCATGCTTCGGCAATATCCTTCTCCGTTCGAGCAGGACGGCCAGGGTTTTTGAAGTCAGACGAACTTGTGCATGCCCCTCTCTATCGGGATAATTGACGCTGTAGCACAACGGCGCTCGATCCTCTAGTTTGACGTCTGAATTCCTATTAATGAACATATACGGGCATAGCTAAGTAGATCTGACTTTTCTTTCAACAGGAATTGTCAGTGATTCAGGCTAGATAACTCAGTAAATAGTGTCACCATGCTCACAGTCGACAGTCTCGAGGAGCTCAACTGCACCCGCGTGCTGCTCCTTGGACCATTCATGCGTTAAAGCACTAGCAGAGCTTAGTCTCTGGTTCGGTTGATACTGAAGCATATTGCATAGCAGATCCGTCAATATCATCACTTCCTCTTGTGGGTTCCAATAATTAGTCCTTCCATCCCCAATGACTCCCATCGTTATCGTCAACACCCTCTTTCTCGCTTTAACAGGCACCAACACATTATCCATTCGTTTTTTACTCAACATATTCTCCATGTCATGAACGGGGGAGATATCACACTGTCCAAAAAGTGTCTCCGGTTTGTCGACGTCGCCTTTGCGCCTTTCGCTCAGTGATATAGGTTTTTGGATCCCTTCACGATCTACCCGCTCCACATAGCAGCATATTTCTGTTCTATACAGTTGTTGCGGAATTTCAATGCTCGAATCAAAGTTTAAATCAGCTGCGTCGTTACCTATTCGAGAAATTTTAACTCTGAAACTGGGACTGCTTGAGGGATAGGCGCTAGAAAAAGCGCTTGTTTGCTGGAAAGTCAGCACCGGGGGTGCACGAGAGTGTTAAGTTGGCGAAATTTCAGTACCGTGGAGCCCTTTGGTAGTACCTAGAGTCTTCATAATCTGTTGTTTGTCATGTGCTTGCGCATCATAGAACCACATAGAAACCGGGGCGAAGGTACGTTCGTATTACCAAGTAATTACATAGCGGTTACAGAAAATATCTACAAGAGGTTCAAAAGAGACATGAATAGATGCTGACCAGAATTACAAGTAGTACCTAGGTTAATAAACACGTCTTGACAGCCCAAATACCTGGCCTGCGAACAATAGAAGACATCCAAGTGGTTTGACATATATATAGGTACGTATAAACACACACCACCTAAGCAAGACAAGTACCCTAGATTGTACAGGGTAGTTACTTGGTGAATAGGAAGGGAGTTCATGCAGGATTAAGCCTGGTGAAAGGGCGTACGGGTAGTCTAGGTATGAAGGTGACGATATTAACAAGAGGCATTGCTTTTCAACCACTGTAACAAATATGGTTCATGATGATGACCAACACACAGAAAAGAATCAACAGTGAGTAGAACTTCGGTTACCTTTTTCCATAATGGGAAGCATTGGTAACGTTGAACAAACAGTTGATACAGTCAGCATAAGAACATGTGCCTCTTCAGCCAAGCTTTAACATTGGAACAAAGAAGCGCCGTGCCTTCTTTGTTTGCTGTATTGTGAGTTTTCGAAAACCTCATAAAAACTCCGACGTATTTACACTGATACCTGCTCCAAGAAAAAAATATTTCTCATGAATGAAACACCGCCGTCTTCTTTCAGAACAACAACTCCTTGTGCTCCATCTTGTGTTTATTACACCACGTTGGTGATACAAGCACCGATATGTCAAAACCCAAGAAATCTCACCATAGCCCGACGCGCCATCAGCCGCTCAGGGCCACCAGAGCTACTAGCAAACCAGCCGAGGACATTATGAAAGACGACATAACCGTTGCCCGCTCTTCAAAGAACGGCGTTCAAAAGAGTGTCGGGAAACCGCGTGCAGCGGCTCAGCGAAAGCGTAAGAAGGCGGTACAAGCACTTGTCAAGAAGGTTGACGCTCGAGACCCTCACGATGCCTTTGCTGAGCAAGCTCAACTATTGCAGCTAAGCGCTTTACAATCTCCGGTTACGCCAACGCACACGAGCCCAAAAGGGTCAAAATCGAAGAGAAAGGAAAAGAAATACATGGACGATACGGTCAGCGTTAAGAACGAACGACACGACGACCATCTGCAGAGGGGCGACCGTTGGATTCCTGACTTCGAGCACCGCCCACGACTTACTCGACAGCCGAATGGGGTTCCTTATTCGTTGTGGATGGCCTACAAACATTTGGATGACTACATATACAGACACTCGCTGTCGGCGGCAGAGATAGAGGCCCTGCCCCTCTTAGAAGATGTGCACGCATACCAGGACAGTGACGGACGAGGACCGAAGCCTCTCACGCCACCGGGATATCAGTATGATGAGCATCTGGAACTAGTGCCAGTAGGTGAATGAAATCATCTACGGCACCTTGGTAGGATTGAACAGCGAAATCTTTATCCAATACCTCGCCTGAGCTCTTTGAAGCCTACAGAATATCTGATATTAGCTTAGAATCAATGTTTCCTCGTTGAATATATTCCTTGTTTCTCGTGTTTAGCGATATCGTATTTTCTAAGCATAGTAGATCCTCAAGATGAGGCATTTTCATGACATCTTTGATCTCACAATTCACTAGCTAGCTTATTGTATCTCGACTGTTCCACAACGACCGCTGAGAAATCTAGGTTGATTCCAGTCACGCTGTTGTATAAACCCTACATATCCATCGTAATATCTGCTTGCCTCCTCGTATCTATCGGTGAGCGGGGACCGGACTGAAAAGATCAATAGGCGCCCTGTCGGACATATGTCTTTGTCACTGGTATGTGACTCGTCGAATATAGAACGCCCATCTTTATTTTTGGCTCTCTATTTGATCTAAACCCACTAGGCCAAATTTCTCAGTATACCTATGCAACAGAAGAGTGAGTGCCACTTTTCGTTACTCAGTCCGCATCCAAAATTTCCCTCCTTTACGCAGTCGGGAGGCTAACGCGAAGGCTGTCATAGTAGGTGCCGAGACTACAATTCGGAGGGTCATGGTGCAAAATTACCGGTACCTTCCGTGAGAGAACTTATGAATAGTAGGCAAGGACAGCAATGACCATGACCTGTTTGCATATCGCATTGCACTATAGTAGCCATGTGAATAACCTCAAGTGATGCCGGCTGCTTATCCCACAGACGATAATTGGTATTGTTGGAAATACCATCAAACATATTCCAGCTTGGTTTTATTTCGTTCCTAAACCAGAAGTTATTGCCCTTATGGCGGATATTTGCTTGGTTTTATCTCAAACGCAATGCCAGTGTAAGGTTTTTACCATCGAATATGCAATGCATGTAGATCATGCGTAGCCTTTAGCTATTTTTACTAAGGTTGATCACCTTGTAAGGAGCAGGCATGACGCCGATCGTATTGTTTAGATGATTTCTTCCCTTTATTACTCCAGTTTGATTCCTCTAGAGTCTCAGCTCACCGTGCTCTTCTCCTTCCCTATATCGGAGAAGAGACAGCGCTAGACTCGTCCAGCCTTGCCAATTTGTAGTATTTCTCCAGTGCGCTGATCGTCACTTCGAAGAACAGGCCAGCTTGCGCCGTCGGCCTTGTACAAACTAACTTCTAGCTTGGTACCGAGGATCTTGAAGGTAGACTTCTGTGCGTCAATCTCTCCAAACAGCGGAACGACTGTCTTATAGCGCTTCGGTGCGGAATCACTAGTTGGCAGGTCCAGATCGAGGGATTCGGAGTTGAATTTCACGGTAGCCCTCGAGCTGTCAATCTTCTTCAGGAAGAAAGAGGCTATGACAGAAGACGGGGTTTGGTAGAAGTCGTGGCGCACCGCCTCCAGCAACTCCTCTCCGCCTTCGCCAGTAGCGGTGGCTTGTTTCTTGCCACGCTTGTCTTGGCCAGACCCGATGAACAAGTGTCGCGGCGAGGTCTTACAGCCCTCGAGCTTCATGAACTGGTCGAATTCGAGCACGCGGCGTTTGCAGCAGGTGTATCCCTTACTACCTTCGTGGAATATGGGGGCGCCCGGGTGGTGGACGCAGTTTTCATCGTTCGACCGCTGCTGGCCCTTCTTGTAGGTGGCGGCGCAGCCTTTCCGCCGGCAAGCCTTGCCGTCGGGGATCTCGAGAGAAGGCTCATCGTCCTCGGACTCGGGTGGTGGCGGCGGTGCGGTGGGCGCAGGCTGAGGCGCAAGCGGGGCACGGCTCGGCGTGGTGGTGGCGGCGGCAGACACGGCCTCGGCCAGCTTGTCGGAGAGAGACTGCGTGGTGGGCGCGACATCGGCAGTCTGGTCGCGCTTCTCGATCTTGGGCGGGTGGTCGGTGGTACTGTGCTTGCCCTCAGTGCAGGGCGGAATCTCGAGAAACTCGTCGAACGTGAGAACCCGGGGCTTGCAGCATTTCCAGCCTACGGCCGCGCGGTAAGTGCGTGTTCGTCTCGGCCAACAAATAACAGCGATGACAATGACGACGAGAACGACGGCAACGGTGATGGTGTTGGTGATGATGGCAATGGCAATGAAAATGGCAATGGCAGCGATAACATCGATGGCGGTAATACAACAATATGAGCAGTAGCAAGCAGCAATAGGGAGTACAAGGAGTCGTGTAAGGGGAAAATAAAAAAGAAAGCGCTGGTCAACCTTTCTGGCCCTCATGGAAGACCGGGGGACCTGGATGGTACCTGCAGACTTCGTCTGGGTCGCTGTACTGCTTGCCGCAGCCCTGATGAACACACTTTAGGCCCATGTCTGCTGCTGTCGAGTGACACGGGACTGCGAAAAGCTTAATGTTGGTCAGCGCTGTGTTGATTTGCGTTGTCTTTTAGCGTTGGCCCTGGCAGAAGTAAGGGTGAAGGAAGAACACATACATCTTCACAGGCAATTGCACTATCGAGGGTAGGTACATGCAGATATATAGATCGATAGATCCTTAGATCGGCAAGGCCGCGGCAGCCACAAGTCCGACTTCCTCAGATCGCGACGGAAGCTTCAGGTCGCTGTCAGACACGGTACTTGCCAAATATCTCTACCGCTTACCCCTTTTGGAACGATTCTCCTGGTGGGGTTCTGTTCTCGCCGTATGACGTAACAGGACTACCTAAAGTGTTAAAACAGCCCGGAAAGCGACAGCGAGGACGACGCCAACTGATCTAGGTAGGTACCTCCTGAATGCTCTGTAAAATGATCAAGCTAATCCGCCTAGCACCTTAGCTAAGTATGCACTATCTGCGAGTTGAATTTATTTCAACTGGGCTGAGAGCTGGGACTGATGTCGGACGATTTGTTCTCAGCTTCGGATACCTACCTACTGCTCGCTGCACGCCAAAGGCCAAGCCTCAGCTAACCCCCTTGCAATCATTAGCTTTCACTTCAGCTCGGGAATCGTAACCCATATCCGCAACAATGCGGCCTACCACTCGACTGTTCCAGGCCTGCCGCATCACGCTCTTCACACGCGAGAACTGCAGCCTCTGCACTGATGCCCGCTCCATCTTGTCTACCGTCTGGGATGCGCGGCCTTTTCAATTCAGAGAGATTGACATTGTCAAATCGGAGACAGGGCCTCAATGGCGTGATCTTTACGACTTCGATGTTCCAGTGGTATGTCGCTCACCTGAGGCAATGAACCGATTGGTCTCAGTTCGAAAAAGCTGAGGAAACGTTGCACTACTTCTATGATAAAAGCAGCATTCTATGATCTACGGGTAATAAATACACGACTGATAGCAAATGTGCCAGATTCACATTAGCAAGTCTTCGGCCCCTGAAGAGCGGCCGCAGACCGTCTCCGAGGCAGTGCGACTTATGCATCGTTTCACCGCCGAGCAGGTCAAGGTCAAGATGAACGAGGTTGAGAAGGCCTGAGATTCACTTTCCTCCTACACATTGTTGTGTGGCACGAGGATGATGCTATGGCGGTGAGATGTACGAGAAGGATGGTGCTAGATATGGGTAGATGCCTAAGCTAAATACAGCTTCTAATACCGGCCTGCAGCCTTCGGTGCCTCCTGTCCATGAGCCGCGCTTAGAGACCGCTCCAAGCTGGCCTGCAACAGCGTAGTGTCGAGGGCTGCGCTGATCATGTGGAAGCCCTTTTCAGCATACTGTCTCGCCTGCTCGCCACTGCTCGCGAAGAATGCGGCTTTCTTGCCTGCTTTGTTCGTGGCCGCTAGGATGCGATCGATAGCCTGCTCGAGCTCAGGCTGTATGACGCCGTTGAGTATTGGATGTCCGATGTTGTTGCCCAGGTCGAAGGGACCGATGAACAAGACGTCAATACCAGGTACGGCTGCGATCTCCTCCACCGCGTCTAGTGCCTCCTTCGTCTCGATCTGCACCATGGTCAGTAGCGACTCATTCGCATGTTGGAGGTATTCCGTCATCGTGGGGATCGGATGAAAGCGCTCCATGGCGAAGGGCGAGCCCAGACCGCGCTGTCCTTGTGGCGGGAACTTGGCTGCGGCCACTATCTTCCTCGCTTCCTCGGCAGAGCGAAGGAGCGGTATTATGATCTGGAAATTGCAAGGTCAAAACTCTGAACTTCTTACTTTCTCCACGTTCAGTTGCGCTCGGTTATCCACCTACCCCATGTGCTCCTGCATCCAGTGCCCCTGTGATGGTGTCAGTTGGTGCCAAGGGGCTTAAACAATAGAGGAATGGCTACTAGGCCCGCATTTCATGGCAGATCATACTAACTTTTGATCATCCAGCCCTGCATGTCCGGAATTCGAACGATCGGGCTAACGCCGCAGCTCGCGATGGCCGGTACGGCCTCGTGCATCGCTGCGTCGTCGATGTTTCCATGCTCGCAATCGACAGTCACCCAGTCGATACCGGGCGTTCGGGCAAGGATCCTAGACACATTCTGACCAGGCAGTGTCTGCCATACGCCCATGCTGGGCCGCTCAGACTTGTCGAGCACGTTTTTGAATGTACACCCTTGTAGCATCTTGGTAGCCTTACGTCCTGTCCGTGCGGGCACTTGTGTGCTAGTGTACGTCCGTATAGATTGATCAGTGAAATGTAATATATATAGGCGGCTTGGGAATATATAATGGTGAGGTGGGTGGAGACGACGGAGAGGAGAAGCACGAGAGAAGAACCCCAATGTTCCCGCACGCCGGCTTGCGGAAGCCAGCGTTGCAACAGCACGATACAGAACCGGCCGCATTGGGGTACGAGCGACGTATCTTCAAAAATCAGCTATTCGCGGCTAGGTTCATCTCCATGCCCATGCGTAAATGATATGTCACAAGGTTTTTTTTGGCCTACAAGTATGCATGAGTGGTCAAGATGGCGGCATACCACGCCCTACCCCAACCTTAGACACTGCGGGGTAACAATCTCGGGTCCATAATTTAGAGAATCTTGGGGTAGGAGAGGGGGCGACTTCGGAGTACCTGAATCTATGTGTTCGCAATTGCTGATGACGAAGATGAAGCTCACTCTAGGTAGGGGTCACTGCTCTGAACGACTTGAATTTGAAACCTAATTTTACCATTCAGCGGGATTGATAGCCCACCACAGCCATCAGTTCGAATTCCATTTATCATCATCTCTCCCTTTCATTAGCCCTAAAGCGTAAAGGACGAGCAGCATTGACTGATAGTTTATTCCATATAGATCCTGTGTTGCCTAATACGTCTATCGAGCAGCTGGTCAACAAATGTGCTGAGGTTATTTGTACGCCCTTTCGGATGCTTTTCCGTTTGGCAAGTGAGCTGAGATTCGCGCCTATCTGCTCCTCCAAATCTGCTGCTCAATCTCACATACAAGTATGGAAGTGACTCATCCAAGACGAGATTGTCGGGGCACAATCTGGCTTGGAGTTCCGTGGATGAACTGATCTAAATCGAAATTCCTAAGCATGTGGCTGGCGAATTCGTGTTCTGCAGCGGGAATGACGCGGCGATGACTACAGCAGAATTAGGGACTGACTGGGCTGCGGACATAATCGGCTTATTCGGTGTGGAGCTCGGCAAATTAGCTGACGCCAGGCCTAAGTGGTGTATAGTATGTCACCTTCTTACCTTCTTACCGACTTAATGAATTAAGTCAACGATTACAGCTCGAGAATTTCATCGAATTATGACCGCGATCCACTACTAATACGCTGGTCCATATTCCTCTCATAAACGGGCTTCCGTACAAGTGGGCTCGGCGCAGTGTGAGTGCGGCCGAAACGTTAAGCTATCGTCACTCACGGAGAAGGATGGAGGAACTACCCCGGCGACGTCGCAGACCCGCCTTGTCGTGTCTCGCCTGTCGACGGCGAAAGATCAAGTGTGACCGAGCGACTCCCTGCGCGCGTTGCGTCTCCGTAGGCACTCCCTGTACGTATCGAGTGCGAGTTAGTGAAGGTCACGCTCTACGGTTGCAGTCCCCAACAAGAAACAGCAATAGCTATGCAGAATCCACTGCAGAGACCTCACCTCCTGTTCGGACACGAGCTATCCATGAAGTAGCTCCTACCGAGCACACGCTTCATTCACCAGCTCTAGCGACAGAGGAGACAAATGCCAGGACCGCACAGGCCGAGTGGTCGGACGGCACTGGTCACCATAGGACCAGAAGCCCGGCACGGGCTCGCGAAACAGCGTCAGACTTTCGAGATCTCCGGCAGCGAGTACGAAAACTTGAAGAATTGTCGGCTTTAGGTCCAATTCGTGGCTTGGCAGAGACGGGCCGACATATACTTACACGCCAGGCCGGCTTGCGGGACTCGGAGATTGCGCTGAAGAAATCTCGACTTCTCAGATGGAGTGACTGGATGGGTATTGCGCCCGAAGTATATCCCCATGTCCCTCGCCCAAATACCCCCGGCTAACTGGTGTACAAGTTTCAGTCCGTCTACAACGTTTTTGAGGCGGCCCTGGGCGGCGGCGGCGGAGCCTCGTCTCAAAGCGATGCGACGAAGGCGCTTATAATTGAAACGGACGAGCTCTACAAAAAATGCAAGAGAACCGCAAGAAGCCTCAAAGTCCATAGGCCGAGCAGATGTCTCTCGTCCCCTAGGCCCTCTCTTGAACCACCGCCGCGTCTGATGGCTGACTCTATGGTCAACCTCTACTTCTGCTGTTTCGAGTCGGTACACAGAGTACTCCATAAGCCCAGCTTTGAGAACGAGTATCGACGGTTCTGGGACAACCCGGACGGCGTGAGTACAGGTCAGCGGCTCAAGATTCTTCTTGTGATCGGTATAGGGTCTTGTTTCCACGACGAGGCTGGCCCTGACTCTGAAATGCGAGGGAGGGTCCAACAATGGATATACACGGCTCAGGCGTGGCTATCAGGGCCTCTCGAGAAAGACCGCTTAGATGTCCAGGGGTTACAAGTTCATTGTCTAGCCATGCTCGCCCGACAGGTCTTCTCCATCGGTGGCGATCTCGTGTGGGTGTCTACCGGCTCCCTCATTCATAGCGCTATGCAGATAGGCTTGCATCGAGATCCTAAACACTTTCCGGATATGCCCTTATTGCAAGCTGAGGTTCGCCGGCGCTTGTGGTATACCATTCTTGAATTGCTAGTGCAGTCTTCCTTGGACTCTGCCATGCCACCGCGAATTTCTTTCGAAGACTTTGATACGGAGAGCCCTTCGAATATTAACGACGACGAGTTAGATGAGTCAACTACAGTACTACGTGTACGTCCCAGAGACACATACACGTCAACTGCGATACAGCTCCTTCTGATGGACTCTCTTCCGGCTCGTCTACGCATTGTTCAACTCTTGAATGCATTTCACTCGGAACTAGCTTATCCAGATGTGCTTGCGCTGAGCTCGGAACTCACGAGTGCCTGCCAGACATGTGCTCAGTTTGCGATGGATAACAGGCAGGCTGGGATGACAGCCTTCCAACGTAATATGTGCGACTTTCTTGTGCGCCGGTTTATGATTCCATTACATTGCCCTTTCGCCAGCGAAGCACGGAAGAACCCCCTATTCCACTACTCACAGAAGGTCTCGCTGGATGCGGCTTTAGCCTTCATATCCCCAGAGCCAGACGACTATTTTTCCCGCCTGATGGCAATGAGCGGGGGCATGTACAGGGAAGGCTTTCGGTGTGCCGTATCTACCATCACCCTCGAACTCCTCGCGCAGGCTCAAGCCCAGCGCGAGGACGGCACGTTTCACAATAGCACGAGGCAGCTTGGTACCCTCAAGCAAGCTCTCGGCGACGCCATCACACTAGCCTGGGATCGGATTCGGCAAGGCGAAACAAACATCAAAGGCCCCATGCTTCTGGGCGTAGTCCTCGCATTGGCGAACTCGGCGGATGGAGACGCCGTGTGCGACTATACTATGGCCAAAACCGCCAGAGATAGCCTTCTCCTTTGCCATCACATCTTAGAAGCACGGGCCAATGCCGCCTCTCTGCCGTCTCCAAATGATGGCAGTTTGGCCAGTTCAAATTTGAATAGCGAGCAGGATAGCTTTGGGTTGGACCTGAATCTCGATTTCTTCTTTCCCAATGCCAGCGACTGGTAAAGATCATGACATTCAAATTTAATACCCCCTGCTGTTGCGGCTTATCCGTACACGGGAACTAATCATATTTATACTTGGAAAAGAAACACGACTGTCCAGAAATCTTGAGTGTCACCGCGTGCCCTATTTTTTCTTTCTTTTTGGCTTCATTGAGTTCTCTATGTACGTATCTTGAGCTCTTAATTTTATAGATGTTCAATTGTATATCCTTTTAGTATGATGTCACCGGGCAACTCGCTATCACAGCCTTCATAATACCATAGCTACCGTAGGACGCGCGGATTGATGTTATCCAGGTGATCAATCTGGTCCGCTATCTGTAATAATATAGATATTCGCAGAGCGCACCGGACGTATTGTTCACCTAACTAGTTACACATAATGCTTCTACAAATTCTATGAAAGCTAACACCGTACATCAGATAAGATGGCCGTACGCTAAGCCCTATGCTAAAAGGGTTCGGCCGGAGATCCTCGACGGCACCTCTTAGGCTGCATTCTAGACGCGGCTGTTTCCAGGCTTGCATACACTAGAAAAAGAATGTTCCAATCGAAAGGAATTATAGGTGGGGATCTATGTATTCATGTGAGTCAGAGGTAATATTATTAACTGGCGGATGGTTCTATTTTCCGAGTGGTTTCTAGGGTCCCGGTCATATTCGGTAAATTCACGGTCTTTTCGGCCATATCGGTCGAAAACGCAGCTGAGCTACATGTTGCCTGCGGTGATGTATGAACTCTGTCTGAATTTGCCGAGATAAACGAATTATTCTCGAGGAGACTTTTTTTATTATAAATGATGCTTTTGCTGATGATATCATGCCTCTCGTACTTGTTTACCAAGCTCTCGTCAATAACGCAAAACAACAATAACGCACAATAGGCTCCAAATACGCAGCATCCTCCCGGTATAAGAGCGACAACTCACGAGCAACACCATGGCGCGCCTCAACGTGCTCATCAGCGGCGCCGGCATCGCCGGCAACTCCCTCGCGTTCTGGCTATCCAAAACCGGCCACAAAGTGACCGTGGTCGAGCGATTCTCCAGCCTGCGGGACACCGGTCTCCAGCTCGATCTCCGCGGCCACGGCATCGAAGTCATGAAGCGCATGGGGTTGCAGGAGGCCTTCCAAGCCCAAGTGGCGCCCGAAAAGGGCATACAGATCGTCGATAAGAAGGGTCGGCGACGCGCGTATTTCCCGTCCACCGTGCCCGGGCAGGAGCTGCAGAGCTTCACGTCCGAGTTCGAGATCATGAGAGGGACCATGTGTCGCATTTTACATGATGCGGCAGTCAGGTTTGGGGCGAAGTTTGTTTTTGGCACGTCGATTGAGAGCTTGGAGGATGAAGGCAGCTTGGTGATTGTTAATTTTGCGGATGGCAGGACAGAGACGTTCGACCTGGGTAAGTCTTGTTTGAAATTTACTCGGAAGAGCGGTTGTATTGTTGTTGATTCTTTCAGCCTTTTGCTCTTTTTATATAACAGACGAAAGAAGTTGTTGTATATTGGGTGAAGAGATATGCTAACTCTGGGATTTGCAGTGGTGGGCGCTGATGGTGTTAATTCACGTACCCGCAAGATGATGCTCGGGGCCGGCGCCGACGACGGTCTTCGCCCGCTCAACGGTCTAGTTTCTGGCTACTTCATAATGCCTCAGCCCATACAAGAGGGCGAAGAGTACATCGCTTCCATGTTCATGGCGCCTGGCAACAAGGGGCTCATGATCCGGCGGTCCGACCCCAAATTCTTGCAAGTGTATATCGGCGCCAGGAGCAACGAGTTCGAGGCCATACCTCGTGGTGATGTGAAGGCTGAGAAAGCCGTCATGACGGAGATTATGCGCGGTGCTGGATGGATAACAGACGACGTTCTAAAGGCCATGAATACGGAGAACGACTTTTACCTCGAGCGCATGTCTTTGGTGAAACTCGATCGCTGGTTTCGCGGCCGTGTTGCCCTCGTCGGCGATGCTGCCTGGTGTCCTACCGCGAATACGGGCATGGGGACGACGAGTAGTGTGGTCGGTGCCTATATTCTGGCCGGTGAGATTGCGAGACAGTGCGGTGAGAATATAGCAGAAGAGACCGGAAATGCCAACACCAGTGACAGCATTGCCAAGGCTCTCGCGGCCTACGACACGAAATTCAGACCTTTTATGGACCAAGTGCAGAAGGGCGTTGCTGAGGGGGAGGGGTTTAGCATATCAAACTCTTTCTTTTCGACCACGTTTGGTATTTCCTTGATACATCTCGCAATGGCATGTATGGCGTTTTTCAAGGTCAATGTGGGTGGGATGATGATGAAGGAACATGTGAAGAATTGGGACCTTCCGGAATATGAAGAGCTACAGCGAGATGCATAGGCCCATGTGAGGAAGCGTGTGCCGTCGCTCGTCTGGGTTGTCAGGGGCTTCTCCGCTCACTCAGTTGGTCGGAACGATTGATCGACTTGTTAATGATCATGTGTAAGATAGTACATACAATAGTCTCGAATAGATATCATCCTGCGACACAATATACATATACAATTGCTCAATCGTTTAATGGAGTTAATACAGAATAGTTACTCAGTCTTCTTCGGCCGTCACTGACTTCGGAGAACTCTAATGTATGAGCTTGATGGTGATCCTGAAAATCAACAGAATATAGGTTCATACAATAACCAAGGACCCCTTAATCCCGTATAAAAATGCTAGGGATCGTTAGAAACAAGCAATATCGCATTGTTGATATGAAACTTGCGGGTAATAACACCCTCAGCACGATGTACTAATTCGTCTATCACCCTTTCATCGCGTGCTAACATATTTAACTAGGCGAACCGAGTGACTGATACAAATGAGAGATATTGGCTCAAGTGGATTTGAATTATTCAATCGCATATCGCCCGCTCCTGATGCTCCCAGCACCCATTTATTTGCCATCATAAAAGCGGCACTGTGCTCAACGCCCATGCATGTCTAAGCTTAACAGAAACATATCAACCTAGACTAGGTTCACAGCCTCGAGCAAAAACGAGAGAACAAATCACTATCACTTCAACATTCACTCGCCTGATTTTTCCATAGAGCATTCTTTCAAATCCCTGTTGATAGGTTTGTACAGACTGATATGCTTCTCGTCTAATAGACCACCATTTAAAGTTCGACTAATTCCCGGAAGTACTATGACTAGCGAGTATACCGTCTAGATAGGCCCACAACCACCAAGATCTCCAAAAAGAATCATTTTCAGAGTCATTAGCAGGTCCACAAGGTAGGAAAAAGATAAATAACTCCCGAACGGGGAATCGAACCCCGAGCCCCGCGGTGAAAACGCGATATGTTAGCCACTACACCATTCGGGATGTATTACGTAAATACCAGATCGTAATGGGTCTGATGGCGTGCAACGATGTGAAAGATGTTCGTCCTCACCGCAACCAACCGAAAGTAGGACTCATTCGTCCCTACTCCTGTCGTTCGTGAAGCTTAGGAATTATAATTTCATGGTCCAGAATACGAAATAGTCGAACAAGTCAAGTTCGAAATAGCCAGGCACCGTAGTTATGATAGAGAGCATACCAACGATGAGAATAGGAGGCAAATCTACGGTCATAGATTAGCGCGGCTATTTCAGCCTTCAAACACAGTCTAGGACTAATGATAATCGCAAAACATTCTCACCAGACGCGGGAGTAATCATCAACCATAAATGTTATGGCAGCTTCTAAATGATATACCAGAATCATAGGAAAGCACCATTGCCACTCACCACTCACTGCAGAAGTCGCGGACAATACCACTGAGCTTATTCCACGTGTTGTATGATCTGCATGTGTTGTATCGCTTGGTGCCAAGAAGTGTAGATATGTAAAAGTAGCTCAACAGCTCTATCGTACGTTGAGATGGGTAGGTAATTCGTAAACTAAAATCGAGAGTTCGACGAGTGGCAAAGCCAAGCTATCTTTTAATGATGGTTGTCAACCGTCGGTCATGAGGCTCATCACGTGCTGACGAGGGCATCTTGTGCCAGAGGTCCTGATCCAAAGACGCGTCCAGGCTGCCTGATAATGTAGGGGTGTTAATATGTAAATGAGTTGATGGCTACATGCAATCCAATATCAATCTAGCTTAGCTGGTGTAGACTGGCGATTTGCCGTGCAAAGTAAACGTCATTATATCTAGGTGGTTGGCCCTGGTCTAATTAGTGCAGCTGAGGTCTAGATTTCATCTGTTTGGTGACATCACCGACGTGAAAAATCGCGGGGAGGCGATACGACGCTAGATTAGGCCTATCACGTCGCGATGTGGCTGTTGGAGATCCGGACTTGGAACTTGGATACTGTTTTGGGTAAATGCGACAAGCTGCAATGTTGTAAGTACTTAACTTCAATAAGATGTTGAGCACCTAGGGCCATGTTTGAACCCACTTGGTAATGGCCGCTCGTAAGTTGCAGGTCGAAAATACTGATTTCGGTATGAGAGGTGCTGACTTGGGGTCTTGATTTAGGGGATTCGTACCCCATTTGTAGGGCGAAAAAGGGTAGGACCTCAAATAAGTAAAGCACCCATGTGCTCTTTCCACTTACGTTATCTACGAATCTACTAGCTTCGTACGAAGTACCTAGTGGACCTAGAGATGTTTCACCGTCTACAGGCCAAGAAAAGATTAATTATAAACTGATGACCTAGTAGAAAATGAAGTATTGAAAGATATATAGATAGTGACCATTAAATTCGGTTCCTCAAAGGTCTCTCACCATATTTGAGTCGAAAGAACAATTTAGAGAACACTTACACTACGTGTAGGGCACCTCCCTACGGACCCTACCTACCCAGTAAAATCAGGTACACGTGTAGATCTGAGATGGTGGGACCTTCTCTAACCAACAAAAGATTAGACAGTTTCCGAAAGGGGCACTGGGGCCTTGCTGTGCCAATCATTTTCTGGTTTCTCGGGAGACGGGTGGAGACTGGGTAGGGGCGGTTTCCGGCTTGAAAGCGATGATCCTTTGGGGCTGGATGGCTTGAGCCAATGCAACATTGCAGCGCTCCGCCCCGATGATGATGTAGAGAATCTCGTACTCGCTTTCTGCGATTAGACTACCGTACGAAGTACCTTAGCCCTGTAATACCTATCTAACTGTCGAACACCTAACGAACGCTTCTTGTTCTACCTTTCCAAATCTCTCGTCTCTCGTCTCTTGTCGTCCTTGTTATCCGTTTGTATGTTTGTTTTAGCTGCGATACCTACACTTACACCACCAACCGCATTGGATACCGTACCTACTTAAGTACTTGAGATAGCGAACGACTCGGTCGCATTTACGTACGTACAGTACCTAAGAATAAGAACCGGCAGCGTAACAACGACGGCTGACCGCCAACCATTCAGCCGCTGCCATCTCTTGGCATCGCCAACCGCACTCGATTCCTTAGGGCCTCCAATTGAATTCGCCTCTATGCAGTAGTCTCATGACAACTGTTTCAGGGTTTCGCATGCGGGCCACACTATCCAACTTCGTAAACGAACATCACCACCCACCCTATTGATTCTTGAAGAACTCCCATCAGCGTATCCCAACGGGGGCTATCGCAGCCGCACTTCCTACGCGTACATATTTTGTCTATACGAAACATCTGGCTCGAACAACCGCCCTCTAGCTGCCACACTATTATAAGCGCTCGCTTATCGAGAAACGGAGAGCGCAGCGACGGTCGTTGAGATAAAACAAGCCCAAGCCCACACCTACACTTTCTTGTATGGTCTCATAATTTTGGTTGGAACCCTGAGGCACAGATAGCCAGGCGATCGGGAATACAACAGCTCGCCGAGAACAAAAATCTGATACACACATTTCGAACGGATCGTAATACAGACAACCATACGATCGACCGCATCGACAGGCGGCGGACCCTTTTCCGTCGCGCCCTTTTCTCTCTCACCTTTCGCCCTCCGCAGGTGGCGACGCCCATCATGGATCAAACGGTTCGGATACTCGACACGGCGCACCAAATATACGCCCGCGCAAATGCGACAGATACTACAAATCCAGACACGGCGAGTCGGCCCCCGGCCTACAAAGCCATTGGTATTAGCTTGGCAGTCGGTTCGGGGCTCTTCATCGGGACGTCTTTTGTACTGAAGAAAGTCGGATTGTTGAAGGCCAACGAAAAATACCAGCAAGCCGCGGGTGAGGGCTATGGCTATTTGAAAAATGCCTTCTGGTGGTCGGGAATGAGTCTGATGATCTTGGGCGAAATTCTCAACTTCGTCGCATACGCATTTACCGATGCCATTCTAGTCACATCGCTGGGAGCTATATCGGTCGTTATCGCCACCGTGCTCTCCGCCTTCTTCTTGAAGGAAAGGCTTAGTCTGATCGGCAAGGTTGCCTGCTTTCTTTGCATCGTTGGCGCCGTCGTCATTGTTCTCAACGCGCCTACCGAGTCGTCCGTCGCAAACATCCAGGAGATGCAGCACTATGTTATCGCCCCTGGATTTCTATCCTACGCCGGTGTTATTATTCTGGGCGCTATCTTCCTCGCTTTTTGGGCAGGCCCGCGATATGGCAAAAAGAACATGTTTACGTACATCTCTATTTGCAGTTGGGTTGGAGCCCTGAGTGTTGTGGCTACGCAAGGCTTAGGCGCGGCGATAGTTGCGCAGATCGGTGGCACTCCCCAGTTTAACCATTGGTTCCTCTACGTCCTTTTCGTCTTCATACTTGGTACACTCGCGACGGAAATTGTCTTCCTCAATGTAAGTCTGAATGAGTTGAGACCGATGCGACTGCTAACCTAGATGTAGAAAGCGCTAAATATTTTCAATGCGGCAATGGTCACGCCCACATATTATGTCTACTTCACCAGCACAACAATCATAACCTCAGCCGTGCTGTTTAGGGGGTTCAAGGGAACCGCGATCCAAATTATTACCGTTGTGTTCGGATTCTTAACCATTTGCTCGGGCGTCGTACTGTTGCAGTTGTCCAAATCAGCCAAGGATGTACCTGACACTGCCGTCTTCGCTGGCGATCTGGACCAGATTCAAACTATTGCTGAACAGGAACAGCCCGAAACCGAGCCCAAGGCAGACGCCCTACGCGGCACTGCTGCCATCTTGCGACGTATATCCAACGCGCGTGGGAAGATGGAGCATGAAGAGTTTAGGCGTCTGCGTGAAGAGAAAGAAAGTGAGCGACTAGCCACACTTAGCGAAGATGGCCATCATGACAAATTCGAATGGGACGGCCTTAGGCGGCGGAGAACGACTCTCAGTAGTACGAAGAGCCGTCCGTTCACAGCCCCCAGCCCTGCTCAAACACCCCATCCACCCATGGGCAGGACGCGGCTGCTAAGTGATGATGAATTGGAAGAGCTAGAGAGAGAACGACAGATGTCTCCAGGCGTCCTCTCAAGCATTGCGGGCACGATTCGGCAACGTGCCCGCAGCGCTCTGGCGCCTCGGCCCGAGCTTCCCCAGCAGGAGAGATTACACAGCTATGAATCAGAACATCCGGTTCCGCTGACCCAGATAGCGGTTCACAACCAGGAGCACGATTACGAGGCATACGGCGGTGCCGCTAGCATATCATCGAACAGCGACCGTCACATACACTTTACCGAGACGCCAAAGCCGGGTGCTAGCACCACTTCGCTCGCCCCACCGACGCCTCCGCCTCATGGAGAGCAGCCTCGCTCAGCACGTCGGCAGTTCTCGTTCCAAAATGTATTCCGTCGGCATCAGACTGACAGAGTACAGGATCAAGCACTGCCGACGATGCACGAGCATCCTCTTCGCCAGGGGATGAGAGCACGAGGATACTCGGAGCGGGGTCATCAGACGAAAAATGCGACTGAAGAGGAGCGTTTGGGTCTCGTTAAAGGCGATTCCCAATCAATGCCAGCGCTCCCTCGGTATAACGAAGATCTCGATGAATCGGACGATGACTATGACAATGATTTATCTTCGGACGAGAAGCACGAATACAAGTATGGCAGGGATATCACGGGCAGTTCTCCGAGCAGACGAAGTAACGAAAGCGACGACAAAGCATACGAAGAAGCCTTGTACGAGGATGCCCAAGCTAGACGGGACCACAGTCGGCATCAGAGTAGAGACGGCTCATCACGAAGCTCCCCACCACCACCACAATCGTCGTCTTATCGCCGAGACGCCCCTCACGGCGATGACGAGGCCTTTCTATAAGAGGAATGATAATGAGCTATGACCAATAATTGTATTAGTTCTTCGGAGCCGCGTTTTTGAGGCATGATTGTACACATTGCTAGTTCATCGGTCAGCATGGGCGTTAAGCAGGAGGGGAGGGTCGTTGCCTAGAGAGTACAGTAATTTTTCATATAGACTAGTGTCCATTGGGATGCTGTCGTGGAGATGGGTGGGCGTACGCACTTACATGTATATAGAAGACGTCGCTTGGTAAAAAGATACAATTGGGCATAAACAGAGGCGCTTGCATGCGCCGCTTGAAATTACAAGAAGGGTTTGCAAGTTCCTACGCTGGTAGCAATACCGTTCTCATCCTGTGTATCACATGTTCCGCAGCGCGCGCCACAAAGACAGATTTGCATGAGCGTTTGTGTTACTACAATGGGGATGATGTAAGATAATTGGCCATAATTTGGTACGAAGTCGGTACACTGAGCGGGTAAAAAATGTGTTTGATTTATCAATTCTTTGTAAGGTACTTCGTATATGGACGCTTGGCTTTTCACGGCATCCCAAAACATGCTCCATCAGATGAAAGAGCAAATACCTATGCGATTGTGCTTTTATTTGTGCACATGGAGCGGAGAGCTGGCGTGTCCCTCCATCCAGCGATACAGCAAGCAACCCAGAAATAGGTGGGGTTTGTTTGATTGGAGTTTGCTTTGAGAGACACTTACACGAACATAAGTCGAGACTCGGAAGAGTGAGTAGAACATAAAGAGCCTAGGGGCCAATGAGAGGTCAACTCACCCGGCATCTGTCCCGAAACTTTGCTAAAAACACCGCAAGAGCACAAGCACACGGAACAGATATGATGTAAGCAGGTATGAGGGTAAAACATTTTATTCTACAACATAATCTCCCAAGCGAAGGTCTTTAGCTCTAGTTATACTTGTGGTATACTTCATACAAGCCAGCTAGAATTGGTCCAGGTTTGACTTGGTCCTTGAATACAAACATGTCACGTATATCGGCACATGATTCATTTTAGAGACTGACCTGTACATAAGATCTCCAGATCAGCTTGTTCCTAAGTACCAAGTAGAATGTGCCTGCCTTAGGAATCCCCGCCCTTATAGAGGTAGGAACAGTCGGAAGTGAATTGCAATTCTGCAACTTCAAGAAAGTAAGAGCTCCCCTGAAAGACGAAAATCAACCAGGGGGCAAGAACTAGGAGCAGCGGGGAAAAAGAGAGCCTCAAGTCATACCCAGCCTTGACGCACTCAGCTATGTCTACATAGTACATAGCCGTGGTACCGGGATCCCGTAGCTCCTTTCTTGTCCGCCATCGATCCTAACTTACATATCTGGGTACATGTTACGCTGCTTTGTCATACCAATTCGGTAAACCGGGCTCACAAGAGATAGGATAACCATTCGCGACTACCTAACTCGTCCGTCACCTCTCTTCTTCATAATAATCAAAGATTACAGCATACGTCCTGAGGGCCAGCCAGCAAGAAGGGATTAGGACTTGGTGATCCGCTGTTGTCCTCGACTGAGATGACAGGAGATGAGAAAAATCTTCGACCTCGCTGAGAGTTATATATATGCGACAACAGTTTTTTCACAGCATCGGCGACGATCAAGGCAACAACAACGGAGATAGCGATACGACTATCTTCATGGGCACGCCACGACGACCGAAATGGCGCCAGAGCCTTCTAGCCATGGCTAACTACTGCAGAATAAATGACCTACGCCATCTCGGCATTATTGCCCTTGTTGCTTTCAGTGTGTCGCTCCTCCTCTTCGGGGCACACAGTCAGATAATCGGGTCCGTGGATGATGATTTCATCGAAAGGACAGGACAAAGTCCTGAGCGCATACCAGAACCCGGAGCAAAAGACCCGGGACTCCCAGGGCAATGTACCACCTGGCCTGTCAGTATGAACGGTGAGTATAAGCCAAAGACTCGTACACCCAGCACCGAACTTCAGCGATTTGCGCCGCCAGGGGGTTGGAAGAAACCCGCCGGCCTCACGGTCAAGGCTCTCGTCTTCTACGGTCGTAAGAGAACGGTCGATTTCCTGGATTGCTATCTGCAGCAAAATCTAGCTGTCAATGGTGGATATCTGGACGAGGTCTGGTTCATGGTACACACAAATATTGAGGAGGATCTCGCCTACCTACAGACACTGGTCAAGCAGAGCATATATTATAAGATTGCTATGCCAGGTGAGTGCGAGGGCTCCGGATATGCCTGCATGTGGGAGAACGCTGTAGAGGATGGTACAATCTATGTCAAGCTTGACGACGATGTGGTACGTGAGAATTTCCTCGAAATATTTGCATATGTTGGCGGACCAATGTGTATAAATCGCCGTACTGATTCGGCGACAGATCTTCATCCATCCTGATACGATTCCGCAGCTCGTATCGACGCGAATAGCTGAACCCCATCCTTTTGCCGTCTCTGCGAATTTAGTCAACAGTCCTTTGACGGGATATAAGCATTACGATATCGGCGCAATCCATCAATTCCTCCCCGACCCGAATATCAAGCCTTCTCGTCGAGCAGCGCAGCTCTGGCGCCCGTCCGACTGGGATATATTTCCGAAAGAACATGTCACTGGGATCCACGAAAACAGCACAGCCAACGAAATCACTGACGAGATGATCAATACACACATTTTCGCGGAACCTCCTTATGAAGGCCACCCCTGGCTGCTCCTAGAGGACGTTGATGACCCGCTGCTCAAAACACCCATGGGAATCAACAAGCTGAGTATCCCAGCTCGTGGTGCTGAATCTGCGTATGGTGCCGCGGTAAGCTTTTCTCCATCATCTCAAGCCCCTTATTTCCCCTTTTCACTTGAAAATACCCTTATCCCATCTGCACATTGTCTTTTTTCATTTCCTCTTAGTTCAGGCCGTTCATCTAGCATAAAGGGACTCTGGCATGTATCATCTCAGAAACTACCGGCAGTGAAGTACCACTATATGACAATCGCAGTGACAGCTACTGACCCTGGATGCTTTAGTGGAGTTCTTGGATGATCGCAGCACAGCAGCAATACTCATTGCTACGGAATCTCGAGCTGAACGCCATGTGGCGATATCATTTTGGTACAAAGATCGAGTATCCTCAGGGTGGTAATGCATCGGCAGATGCAGCAGCCCTCAAATTCCTCGATCCATATAACCAAATGCCGGGAGCCGAACAACTATACGACACGCAGTATATTCGGTACAACCTCAATTTTGTTGCATTATGGGGGCATGATATCAAGAATGCCCTGCCCATCGCTGGGGACGATGAACAAGACCTAACGGTGACGAAGCCGGTGCTCTTTCAACGACCCTTCGTGATCGATACGCGCGCAGTTATTGGACATCTGAGTTTCTTCCCTCAGCATGATGGGATTCGGCAGACAGATCTCATTGATCGTTGGCGAGCTTTTGCCAACGAGATGATCTGTACAGCACACAATCAGAAAAAACCATTTGATACGAGGTGCCCTGGCTATTGATATACGCCTCTAGCAATCATCTAGCCTTTTCTACGTAGCTGCTTTCTCTTAGTCATTTTGTAGTATACAACGAGCATAGCATGGCAGATGTAAAACAAGGGATGGACCGGCTTGGGGGGTGTTTACAGGGCCGTGTAGTAATGATCATGCTAATGTATGGCAAACCGTACAGACAACTATGAGCAGAGCCCATGGCTTATTTGAAGTTTAGACTAGTCGGCATCATCCTGGAAATGGTTTTCCTCGAGAGATATGTGAAAATTCGAAGTCTTGCGATTATTTCTACTTGAGCCGAGAATCATGGCAATGCTGTGACTTGACGCCCTCTATCGCAGGATGTGAAATACTGCAGTCTAGTGATGGCAGAGTCAATCGATGATCCCCAGCTGGGCTATCTGTAATATTCTTCGTCTTTAATCGTGAAGTTCTGTAGAATTGTATACCGGGCGGCTAATCAATTCATCATAAGGAGGAGTTGAAGGCGCTTTCCACGTAGCCTGCTGGATACCACGATCCCCTCAGCCCTAGTCCCTCGACCCTACCCTGCTCTGCTTCAACATGCCGAGAAGATAAGAGGGATGTATAAAAAATAGGGTGAAAAGGGGGGCGGGCAGATTTCGATCTAAATTCTTAGATGAATATCTAGTTACGCCAGAGCCGTCCTCCAGCCCTTTATGGCATTCTTCTCCTCGTCCGTCAGACGGATGCCAAAGTACTTTTCCAGAGCATGTTCGGTGCGGTCCTCCTCCGTCCGGCACTCGTAGACGACGACGGTGCGGCCGCCGAGATTCTCTTTAACAACACCGTCGACGAGCATGCGCTTGCCGTAGATCTCCTGCTCCTGCTCCCCTTCCTCCTCCCCGTCATCCTTACCATCGCCGCTAGTATCCTGTCGCGCGCGCCGCAGGAAGCGGATGGCGATGACGGTGCGGGTCTGCCAGGACCGCGGGTCGGAGCTCGCGTACAAGTTGACGACCTCCCAGTCATTGGGCAAGAACTCGAGCAGCGAGAAGGCGTAGAACGGGTTCCAGGCGGCATCAGCCGCATTACGGTACTCGTAGATCCAGAGCTTGGTGTCCTCGGTGCGCTTGAGCTGGGCCGGGATCCAGTCGCGCACGAGGCGGACCTGCTGCGCGCCCAGATTACTATGCACACGGCCGTCGTCGATCAGCGGTAAGGGCTTGGTGGCGCAGTCCCCGCCAAAGGCGATGTCCACGTGGTATTTGTCGCCGTTCGCGAACTCGACAATGCTGACGATGTGCACCCACCCGGGGAAATCGCCGGCCGGGACGCCGCCCTGGCGAAGCCTGGTGCGCACGCCGGCCGTGTAGGCGTCGAACCCCAACGCGACCAGCGCGTGGTTGTACAGGATGGCGTTCTCCATGCAGTAGCCGCCGCGCCCGCGTTTGTTGGTGACGATCTTCTGGAACAGGTGCTGCGGGTCCAGGTTCACGGCGTGCGTGGGGTTGTAGTGGATGGCCAGGTTCTCGTACGGCACCGCCGCGAGCATGTGCGTGTGCAGCGCCCGGAGCAGCGCGTATGAGGGAGCAGCGTGGCGGTACTGAGGGGGCAGCTGGATGTGATCGAGAAACTGGTCGATCTGCTCCCGAGTGTACGCTGACGATGGCATGGTTTATTTAGATAGTGTTAGTCTGATTGATCACAGCCGGAAAAAAAAAATAAGATAAAAAATCATAACAGCAACAACGAATTAGCCTCAATGATTTACTGTCCTCACAGAGAGCTACAGAATGGTATTGTAAAAGGAGTGTGTAAGTTTCTATATAGAGAGGGAGAAGAGAGGCGGTGACGGTGACGGTGACGGTGTTGATGGCGACATTAGAGGCGATCCGGCGTGACTCAAAATTCTGTGGGCTCCGGAGCCGGAAAACTGAATTGGAGCACGGAGCCGGGAGGCAGAGAAAAGGGGGCCCGGAGCCAGAGCCAGAGCCGGCATTGTCACAACTCGTCGTCTGCATCGTGATAGAAAGATCGGCCTGGTAGTAAGTCTAAGAAGCTCTGGTAGCCAATTGAAGCCGTTGTGGCGCTGGCAAGGTGCCCAAAGTAGGTATTTTCAGAGGCACCTGCCAAAGTGTTTATAGCAATATTAGCGGTTTGGAGACATTTACGAAGTACCAGTGCAAAAAACCGTTCCCGCACGGTAAAAAGACCCACCTCCCTTCCGATGTCTGTACTTCAAGGACTTGCCATAGCCTGTTTACGCGCAGCCAACACCACGTCTATTTTTATCATTTCCAAGAGACAGTTAGGTATATAGCATCAAGTTGCTGCATTCGGGGTTTCTGTCCTTTGGCATCGCCTGACAAATCTTTAATACATCCCATGCTGTCGACCTGCGGGTAGGGTACCACCACCACACAGGTGCTGTAAGTAGATACCGTCCCCTCGCTTCTTTATGAATGTGAACATTTTCGTTATGGATATCAAATCAAGCATTATGATACAAGATGAGCTTTTCAACGCGTATACCATTATAGTCAACGTAAGGGCGGTTTGTTCAACTGGGTCAGCGCCCCCCCCCCCCCCCCCCCAGTATAAATGCGACATTATACAGTTCAAGAATGTGTGCTCCCCAAGGCGACGGTAGACGAGATGAGGCAAAAGTATCCAAACTTGAGGGCCACACCTCGGTTACCTGGTAAGTGTTATAACAATACGTAACAGGTAGCAGCCAACGGGCCACTACGGAATTCCTTTTGCTCTCGATAGTGCGGCACATCTCGTGTCTACTCCGTAATAACTTTTCCATCCACCAAGACCATAGCGCTCGATCGTCTATTCTTTCACCATCCCCCCTCCCCTCTTCGTCGCTCTTAATGTCTTCAATCGACTAAATATCCCCATCAGCGTCCGTCATACAGCTAGCTAGATTGCCGTCAATGCGGTCCGTATTCTAAGCGCCCAACATGCCGTCTGCTCTGGCCCTAGCGGCGACAGCAATCGCCGTCATCTATTCCTTCCTCCGTGCCCTCGTCTATCTTAGGCATGATTCCCGAGAACCCAAGCCCATCGTTGGCGCCATCCCCTATCTCAGTCCCCTCTTCGGCATGCTGATCGGACAGGACACGTTCTATAAGCGAATGAGGTATAGCCCAAAGCTCATGTCGCCTCCGCAGGCTGTCAATGCTGATATCATATATGAGCTGAGCAGAGACGAAACCCATTTGCCCATTTACACGCTGAACATACCGGGCGTACCTGTCTACATTGTTAATTCGCTTGAACTGCTGCAGCGCGTCGACCGCCACATCGATACCCTCCCTTTCGCCCCTATGAAAGTCCAGACATGCAAGAAGGTCTGCAGCGTCAGTCAAGCTGGTATCAGCAAGATCTATGGGAACAATCTCTTGGCGCAGGACGGCTACTTGTACAGTCACCAACGCGCCTCCGCCCAGGCTGGCGCACCAGGCGCCAGCCTGAATGCTCTCTCGCGGTCAGCAAGCAAGGTTTTTGCCGCTGCTTTTGATCGAGCCGAGGCACGAGGCCGCACGGCCGTGGACCTGTATGAATTCGTCCACGACGCAACATTCAACGCTACGACGGATGCCATGTACGGTCCCCACAACCCATTCCGTACCGGGAAGAACCTCGATGACTGGGCCATCTTCGAAGCCGGACTGCCCATGCTGTTCCTCGGCTTTTTGCCCAAAATCCTAGCGAGAAGGGCATGCAAGGCAAGGGAACGCCTGGTAGCAGCTTTCATCGACTATTTCGGCAACGACAAACACCTTGACGGCGGCTCTCTTTTTGTCCAACTTACGACCAAAGTGAACGACAGTACCGGCTTGAGCCTAGTGGACAAGGCCCGGATAGAGGTCGGCCAAGTGGCCGCAGCGACTTTCAACACAGCACCGGGTGCGTATTGGTGTGTCTGGGCCATCCTATCCGATCCCGTTGTGTTCAAGGACTGCAGGGAAGAAGTCATGCAACTGGTGAACGAGGTGGATGGAACGCACACCATCGACCTCGCGCGCGTGAGGACGGAATGCCCCCTCCTCGTGTCAACCCTGCAGGAGGTCATGAGGTTCTACGGCACAGCTGCCTCGCTGCGCCTCATCTACGAAGACACCATGCTCGGCGACGAGTATCTCTTGAAGAAGGGCGGCGCCGTGCTCATGCCCAATACCATGTTCCATACCGACGAGACACTCTGGGGCCCTTCGGTGGGCAAGTTCGATCACACGCGCTTCTTGAAGGCAGGCCATCGCAAGTCCGGCACCAAACACCCGGCCGCCGCGTTCCGGGCCTTCGGCGGAGGCCATGTCCTATGTCCCGGGCGACATCTGGCCAGTACCGAGATGCTGGCCCTGATGGCCTTGATCCTTGTGCGTGTCGATGTCGTTCCTTCTGGGGGCGAATGGCCAGCGGCACCAATTGGTCTGTCGGCCGGCAGAGCATTTCCTCTGCCAAGTAAGCGGATGCTCGTTAACTTCATCCCTAGGGCCGCTGGCAAGTGGCGGGTGATATTCTCTGATGGAGAAAATAGCGGTGTGAATCTTGTAGCGGAAGATATGCACAGTACCAGCAGCTGAAATGATTAGTACTATTTTGGAATATCCTACTATCCCAGCGACCTGGTATCTTGATGTCTTAACCTCTAATGGCAAGAAGGGCATAGTTCGAGGTCAATCGCTCAGTATCTCGGGCCTTGTGTACCTCAATGCGAATGGCCTTCTAACTCAGCAACTCAACTCGATCATGATAATGGCGCAGCTCGTCAGCCTGCAAACTGGTTGGACCGGACCTTAAGTATAAGTTCAGTCATATTATCTCAACTTTACCTATTCAAACACAGTAGTTTGTACCAAGCGAATATGGCTATACTTGCAGTTTTCCAGAAAAAGAAGTGCTGATAAGAGTCTCAGGCGGAATATAATTTAGGTACAACTCCTTCAGTATCCCAACTACGCCGTTATAGGTCTACGGGACCATCTAGGAAGTGCCGGTCATCTAGAATTTTTTAGGGAGGCTATTGACGATTACAGACCACTCTAGATGTTCCGCGTTAAGCCATTGAGGGCGGGAAACTCGTCAACAGTCAGGTCTCAAGAAAGACTGCTCGATATGGGAATAATAGCTAATGCAACCTTGAATTCACACTGTAGAATATACACCCTTTGAGTGTCATATACGGCAGTATAGATGTCATCTAATTGGACATAATACAAAGCTGTTGGTTGGGATTCCAAGAGGAGTAGGTCTCCTGCAGCCAACATCAACCCCTTAACCAACATTAAACTGGGTACCATTTATGTTCCTTTGAGGTGGGCCACATCCACTAAACCAAGAATGGAAGTGAATCTTATAGCGGGGGTCTCTGATGAGGGGCTAATTATCTTCCACCCATGTCGATCTGGATCTGGACCCCTCCCCTCCCTACTTTCCCTCCAGTTGGTTCAAGTGCCTAACAAGGAAGTCTACAGTCACATTCGTCCAATAGCATCACGCAGCTTAAAGTCTATGCGCCTGTCCCGCATCCCGCCTGCCGCCCGCACAAGATTCAGGTAGAGACAGAGGTGAGGCTCGACTCTGCTTGACCCAAACCCAGGGCCCAAGTTTAACGTCGCTCTTAGGCCGAAACTTCGAGAAGCCCATTTCAGCATTTTTCCACGTCCTGCTTTCCTAAGGCTTTCTGGGACCCTTTTGGATACGGTGTGCATTCCAACAGCTATTGAAGCTTAGGCTCGCGCTCCGTATCATTCCTATCGTTCCATTTATCCTTGTTCTAGCTCTCTCTTCTCCTGCAGCCCGTTGGGACTCTCCTCTTTCTACGCCTTGCGGGTCGATCCGCTTCGTCTTCCTCCGTCCTCCGTCCTCCTGTTTTCATCCAGCCAAAGTCGCAAGGATATATATAAAATATATATCCTGAAGCCATGGTGTGTGCCCTCTTACTCTCTCTCCCTCCCTCTCTCCTTCTCTCGGCCCTGGGCTCCAGGCGAGCGAGCGAGCTTCTGCTGACGGCGCGCGTCGCGAAACGACGACAATAGGCCTCCACATCGAAGCAGCGTCTGGCGCTCGCCGTGTGCGATTTCCTATCTAGTTCCCTCACCGACGGCACGCTCTCGTCCGATGACAAGGACAGCATCGACGTGGCCATCAACTGCATCGCCGAGAGCTTCAAGGTCGATCCCACCGACAAGACCGCCGTGCAGGCTGCCATCGGGTCGCAGAACCTGCTGCAGATCTACGGCGTCTACGAGAAGCTGAAGTCCTCCACCGGCGGCAAGCCCTCCTCATCTACCGCCTCATCCGCCTCCGCATCTGGCGCCTCGCCCTCAGCGTCGGCGTCAGCGTCCTTCGCCGGCGGCAGCAGCGCAAGCTCGGCCTCTGCCCCGAAACTGCCCACCGACGACGAGAAGGCGCGCGCCGAGGATCTCAAGATCCAGGGCAACAAGGCCATGACGCTCAAAGACTACGCGCGCGCCGTCGACCTGTACTCGCAGGCGCTCGCCCTGCACCCGGGCAACGTCATCTACCTGTCCAACCGCGCCGCCGCCTACAGCGCCGCGCGCGACCACGACAGCGCGCTCGCCGACGCCGAGGCCGCCGTCGCCGCCGACCCCAACTACACCAAGGCCTGGTCGCGCCTGGGCCTCGCGCGCTTCGCGTTGGGAGACGCCCGCGGCAGCATGGAGGCCTACGGCAAGGGCATCGAGCACGAAGGGAGCGGCGGCTCCGACGCCATGAAGAAGGGGTTCGAGACCGCCAAGCGCCGCGTCGAGGAGCTCGAGGCCGAGGAGCGCGACAACAGCGGCACCCCCGTCCCGCGCGGTGGCGGCGTGAGCCCTGGAGGTGGCGCTGGCGGCATGCCTGACCTCAGCGCTCTCGCGGGCATGTTCGGCGGTGGTGGCGCTGGTGGTGGTGCTGGTGGCGGCGGGGGTGGTATGCCCGATCTCAGCAGCATCATGAACAACCCCATGTTCGCCAGCATGGCCCAGAGCCTCATGTCCAACCCCGACATGATGCAGAACCTCATGAGCAACCCGCGCCTGCGCGAGATGGCCGACCGCTTCTCCCAGGGCGGCGGCATGCCCGACATGGCCTCGCTCATGAACGACCCCAACATCGCCGATATTGCTCGGAACATGATGAACGGAGGCGGCGGCGGTGGCGCCGGCCGTGGCCGTGGCGGCCCGACGAACCCCGGCGGCCAGTGAAAGCTTCTCACTCACATCACATCCCCGTCCTAACCCTCTCCGGCTTATCGATACATACATATCTCCGCCCCCTTACTACTGTGCGTGGGCAGCACCACCAGGCCCAGATAATCTGTACCTACAGAGCAACAACATGGAAGGAGAAACGCAAGCGGGACGCGTTTACCCGGGCAGCATAGCGCAAGCAGGATCAGGATCAGCTTAGAGCCAAAGCCAAAGCAGTCTTCCGCCGCATAGCGTCATGTATGCGAGTTTCGGGGGTTTCCACCCATAAAGTGCTGTAGACGCGTCCATATTAATGCTTAGATCAAAGTATGTTGTGCGTTACAACATTCGACGCTCCCCACAGAATACAACAAGATATCACGGTCTTTGTTGCCATGTATGGACCGTATAATTTCTACCATGCCAAAACTTAACCTAGTCTACCTGACAATGTAATAATAGCCCCTGCACACCAGGACAACCGTAGAGGGTGCCAGGCAAAATTCGATACTCGCGGTCCATTTCCACACCGTAATTCTGTCACTACCCAGCCAAATGCCTTGCGGCCTTCTCAATACTGTTATAACGACTTGAGCCAGCGTATATTTGTTTTCCCCATAACCACTTAATTTCTTTTTTCTAGCATATCTTCCTTCTTGTCATCCACTTTCGTTCGAGTCATAGTATCGTGATCACACCTCTTGTCACGCGCCGACAGGATATAGCCTCCAAACCTAGAAATATGCTATAGAGCAGGTGCGGATTGCCTGAGCCATGGCGACCTACTGCTATCACAATAAAGGAGATATCTAGTATATTGTCTAAACGCTGAACATCCGTCAAAAATCGACGCGGAAAAACAAAACAAAACAGGAAAGAATAGAACTGCCCTATCGGATCGAGTGGCCGAGTTCCGTAGTTGTTACGAAGGCGAAGTGTGTCAATCAGCGCTAGCACCTGGTTTGCTTGGGTTCCGCTTTGAGGCGACTGGATCGAAGGCGGTGCGCCGTCCTTTGCCACGATATCGACCACGATGGCCTCGACCACGTGAACTCCTACCACGGTTGGCCCCTTGGGGCGCTTTCACTTTCGTAGCCGCCAGTTCGGACGTGTCGGACTTCTCGTTGTGTTGCACTCGTATTTCGCAAAGCGGTTCAGGAGCGACGCTCTTAACAAGGGGTGGTGAAGGCGCTCGAGGGCTCGGCACCGGCTGACTGATGGAGCGCGATGGGCTGCACTGAAGGGAAATAAGAGGAGGGTCCGGACAGGAAAGGGATTGCATCGTGTTACGGCGAGGTCTAGGTTCTGGTTCTGATGCTTCCGAACAGGCTGCCGCTGCGGCGACATCGAGAAGGGCATCGAGAAGGTCAGGCGAACCAGCGGCTGTATTAGGTGGAACTCGTGTATGATGGGGGTGTGCCTCCCACTCCGTACTGGAGTTAGCCTCCTCTATCATGGTTCTCCGCGGCGAAGTATCCTCATATTCGACATCCTCGGCCCAGTTGCTATGGGTCGGAGATGCAAGCCTCGCCGCTGCTGTGCGCAAAGTGCGTGGCGTAAACTCCGGCGCGCTTGGATTCAGTCTTGAACCCTACAAGTTAGAGGTTAGTATCGGTCAAAAAAATCAAGCTTGATCTTTCGACTGATCTACCTCTTTCTTGTGCGCCGCCGGAGTATGAACAGCCTCGCTATCAACTATATCTGACTCGTCTGCCTCGGCCCCTGCTTCCTCGACTGTGCAAGGTGGCTCTTCTACTACCTCCGAGCGGCCTGCATCGCTCACATCTCCGTCAGTTGTCTTTATCAGTTGCTCTTCATCTTTAACAGATGATGTAAGGGCAGTGTCCTCGCCCTCTTGTTGCTCTTTTGGTTTCATAAAGATCTGCTTCGACCAAAGTTCGGCGTATTTCCCCTTCTTGGCGATCAGTTCTTCATGGCCGCCCTTCTCAGCAACTTGGCCATCGGCCACAACGAAGATCGTGTCCGCATTCATGACAGTCGAAAGGCGATGGCTATGATGCATTAGTGTATTAGTCATCGGTATCTGTGGCATTTGTTCCTAGATGGCTTACGCTACGATGAATGTGGTGCGATCCCGGCATAGAGCACGCAAGCCCTCTTGGATCTTTTGTTCGGTGTCGGTGTCAACCGCGCTTGTCGCCTCGTCTAGGAGCACAATTTCCGGGTTTTTGAGTATGGCCCGAGCAATGGCGACTCGCTGTAGCTCTCCGCCCGATAGTTTCCTACCAATGTCAGGGGGCTATGTTCCAGTTATCTAGTACGATGTGGTCAACTCACACGCCACGCTCCCCAACTCGGGTTTTATAACCTTCGGTAAAACCCATGATCTGGTCATGTATGGCAGCGGCCTTACAAGCGCTATAGACTTCTTCATCGGTAGCATTCAGTCGAGCATATCGGACGTTATTGATCACAGTATCGTCGAAGAGTATGGGGGATTGGGGAACGATTCCGATACAACCCCGCAAGCTATAAGATGGAATTAGGTACTCAACTGCGGATCATCTGGATATTTCATACCTGGATAGGGTGACATCTCGTATGTCTTGGCCATCTATCAAGATCGAACCACCAGTCACATCGTAGAAGCGATCAAGAACCTTAAATATAGTCGACTTGCCGGCGCCCGTTCCGCCTACAAACGCAACAGTTGTACCTGGCAGTACAGACAGCTTCACGCCCTTCAAGATGTCCTTCTTCTTGTCGTAACTGAAGCTAACATTGCGAAATTCGACTTTTCCTCCCTTGAGTTTCAGGGGGCGAGCACCGGGTTTGTCAGTAACAGTAGGTTTCGTCTGCATTACCTCGAGCAGGCGTTCAACTTGGACCAGATTTTGACTGACTGTTCGTCCCATGGAAGAGAAGAACTGAAGAGGCGATGTGAGCTGGCTCCAATATGTCAATAACATGACAAAATCACCAGGCGTGGCCTTTTGGTGAGTGATTTGGTAGACAGCCAAAAATGCACCAGCGAGCAGACCCGCAGTAAGGACCAGATATTGGAACGCCTGTCCGATGTAATACCCCAGGTGGAGAGACCTCTGCGCCGCAATCTGTGATTGGACAGCATTGGTGTAACGGCCTTCCTCGTACGGGATCTGATTGAAGGCACTGACAGTGTACCAGCCTTGAATACCTGCTTGGCGGGTGTAGTGTTCCTCAAAATATCTATGAAGTGTCAGGCAAGTTCGCACGATGAAAGATGCTAGGGAACTACCTACGTATTCACGCATTTTTTCCTCCTCTCCTTAAATCTTGCAATAAGCTTCGCAGCCGATTGAATGAATGCAAGACCTGTGGCTATAGTGATGAAACCTTCGTATGGCCCAAACTTGACGGACAAATATATGAAAGCCACAACCAAGTCGATAATCATCGGGACCGCCTGGAAGCAGATCGACTCCAGCAGATTGTTGATGTTATAACCATTTGAGATGGCTACTTGAATATCAGAAGAGCTCTGGCCATCATGAAACTCAGAGGACAGATTCATGACGTGAGAATATGCCGCCACGCTAAGAGCCTCTTGGGAATAATACTCAACTGGCAACCAGAGCGCATTCCTTAAAAGGGGGAGACCCGCTTCAGAGGATAGGATCCGAAGAACCGCGAATATCATGACTTGCACCCAAGGACTCTCATGTGAAACGCCGTCAAGTGAGTCTAGCACAGCACCGTACTGGCGAGGTATTAAAAAGTTGAGGCAGTTGCCAGCTAGTAGGCAAAGCCCTACGAGGCCGACGTGAAGCTGTAGACGACGATTCCCCACTGGCCATATGTAGGGGAAAAATATCATGAAACCCTTAACGTAAGCAATCCAACTGCCTTCACTCTGAAGACGCTTCTCCATTTTTTCTCGGAGAAGACGTTGCCGGCGTTCCCAATGTGACTCCGCTTCTGTGGGAGAGTCGGCTGCTTCTGTGTTGGTGGCGTCGGTGTTGGCGGCGTCAGTGTTGGCGGTCTCGGAACTGGTCCCGTAGCCACTATCGGTTGAGCCATGACCATTTCCCAGCCTCACGTCAGATTTAGCTATCAATGGAGATCGTTCTGCATCGGATGCGTCTTGGCTCATGAGTTTGTAAGACGAAAAATGTGTCATGACGATACTAAGCATGATGGCGAAACGAATGACGGAAAGCACGGCATCCAAACGAACGAACGCGGGCAATTCAACCTCATCATGGGCATCGAGGCGGTCGGTAGTCATTCGGTAAGCAATGAGGAATTCTATGGTAGCGATGGCGGGTTCGAATAGACAAGCCATCAACCACGAGCCGTAATAAGGGTACCATACGATCTCGGCAGCATCTCCGAAGCTATTCTGTTGGACGCCAAAGATTAGGACGCACGCCAACAAGCCAATAATTGAAGGTTGGTCGGGCCAATGCGACCAGGCCAGTATTTCAATAAGCTTCAACACAATTTGTGCTCCGTACAGAGTAATGAAAAGAAGCAGAGAATACCAAATGGCGTTGAATCGCGTTAGCGATGTTTTTGTAGAAGGGGTCTGCAAAGTGCCGAGGACAACAGCCGATGATGCAATGAAGTAGACGAACACAGCCAGAGGATAGACATAGTGCAGGATATCCTGCGCATGGTGCAGAGTGCCGTCCATGGTTTCGGCAGTACATATGTACAAAGCCGGTATGCCAGTCCAAAGCAGCCGTCAGGACAACGATGAAGTTCCTATGCTGTCCGGCCTATGAAGCCGCAAACGAGGGACGACTGTGTAGGTGGTGTATGTTTCCTAGAACCGGGGTCAGTCGTGAGTGATCGCGATTCTTAAAGTCAGATAGTGGATAAATGAACGCCAATGCCGCAAGGCCCGGTTCCTAAAGGAGGGGCGGCAGAAGCTTGTATAGAGCAGACCGAGGATGAGTCAATCCTCGGCAGGTATAGGCAGCAAAGGACCAACAGAGTCCGCAGCAGTTAGTAGATAGGCCAGCCTGGTCAAGATCATCCTATTTTTCTCGCACCAGAGAGTTGAAGCAAAATCTCACGCCACGAATCTGAGCCTGAAGAAGAAATGTGGAGGGCACGGGCGTCAACCCCAGATATGAGCTAGCAGAGGAAGTCGACGGGGAGCCAGCCAGTCAACGTAAGCATGTGCAGGAGATTGCCAGGTCGTGCAAGGTAGGGGCAGTGGTTATGTGCGACCGAAGTAAAATACTAGCAGATAACGACTACCTACTCGAGCGCACAAGTGGGAAGAAGCCTAGGCAGTCACGCCCTGCGTAACAGAAAAGCAGGGGCAGAGCAAAGCAGAGCAGCAGCAACGAACGACAGCAATAGCACCGAGGACTGCAACCGGTATCACCGTTGCCACCTCTGAGCAGACACAATTAGCAGCTACCTAGCTCTCAAAAGTCCTAACAGGATTCGATAAGTTCAAGAAGCGAGCCTTCCCCTTCGCTTCCTGGGGTCGAAGAATTCCCACATCTCGTGATCCAATCGTACCTATGTTGTTTTTGGTTTTCGGCGTACTTTTTATCAATATTTTTCTTTTCTTTTTTCCCTCTTATTGATTTTGTCGCCATTAGATAGCGACAGTATCGCTGTTTTTGTTGTTTTTGTTGTCAGGTCGATAGTGTGCTGCCACTGCTGTTGTTGTTGCTGCTGTTGCTGCTGCTGCTCAAAGCATAGGACTTTTTTATGACCCAATGTGACAAGGCATAATTCCCATTCAAGACTTCAAACAGAAAATGCCCCAGGAAACCAACAGAGGTGGGCTAAGCGATATATCGGCGATTATAAACTAGAAGATTCTGTGTCGACTTACTTAAGCATTCGGTACATACTCACCAATTACAACGAGATCCAACACTGGCTAAGATTCTATCGGTTCTAATATAGTAAAGAAATCAGCATCTAAGCATTCATAGTTCCCACATCAGCAAGGGTTAGCAGGTAAGCTATGTGTAAGAAGGCTCGAGTCAGCTGTCATAAGCGCCTATAGTTTGCGGCTATGCGAAGCACCGACTATATCAATGAAAAGAATGGGGCCGTAAGGATTAGGCTGATGCCCATGTCGCCTGAGGTCAGCCCTATGGGCGCTCGAACAGTGGGGGCGAGAGGGAATGAATAAAGATGTTGATGACGGTGACAGGCAAACTGGGCAAAAGGAGCGTATCCGGAGATGGAGCAAGAACTAACCAGACAGTCTTCAAGTATCCAGTCTAGCTTATCAAATCCAAGGCAGCCTTACTTAGACAGGTAGCCGGCTGACGTACTTTAGTATAACCGCAGCGCAGCGTTTCGAATCGACGGTTAACAGAAACTGGACAAGAAAAGTAGTAGCTGGTGGTGAGAATGCTGAGATTAGAGTGAAAGCAAATGTGGGCGGCATGAGCATAGGTAGGTAGGTAGGACAACCAGGATACGAGCACAAACAGTATCGTATGGTTCACAGGGCCAGGATCCAGGATGAAGACAACTGCCGCCCTGTGCCGCCTGTGATATCGATCGGGGGCGCAGGGGACTTGGTGTAAGTATGTACAGTACCTGGTACGTGATTCTCAGTATACAAAGGCGGTCAAGAGAACGCGGCTTGGTACAGACATCGTGTGTTTTCGGTACCTGTCACTAAGACCAAGATCCAGAGAATCGGATGCCTAGACCTTGCGCTAATCGTCCACGCCATGCTAGCGGCAACACAAACTACTCTTAGGCAGGGGCTAATGGTATGTACTCGAAAACCAGCGGGATAAAACAGGTACAGTGTATTACAGCAGAGTACCTACCGGAGCAGCTGTCCGCTTGACAGATGGTCTCTAGCTTGTGCTAGGTATCCGTTTCATTTGAACTCTTCTACGGTGTCTCATAGCTTATGAGCAGAAATTTGCTGCGACCAGAAACGGATGGGTGCTAAATGATACTCACATGTTAACAGGGGAGGAGTAGTATTGACCATGCAAGGGCGACAATCTCTACCAGGCACTTAGTCATGTCTCAACTGTGTACTTGTCTCATTGTGAGGTTCAGACAAGAGCTGCCAACAGTGCTGTGTAGGTAATTACCTGGTCACATTACAAGTCCGCCTGAAAACCGTTTGCCCAGCATTACTGTTTACAGTTTAGTTTATATCTTTCCTTCCTCTTTATTGATTTTTCGATCGGTATGGTACACTACTTTGAAAGTTTCAACCAAGGTACCTAGATTATGTGAGTCATTTGTATTTTATTACCTGCTAGTACGTAAGTACCTGCAGCACGGAGTATTTAGGGGACCAACAAGATTCGGTCTTATTCCTACCGGTATTTCTTCTCTCTCCAGTGACGAAAATGAAAAGTAAGTGGAGGGATAGGCATTAGCCAAAGAAAGAAGGATATGCTCCTAACATTAAATTTATACTGCATACGAAGTATTTCTGGTCCACTTTTCTATCATTGTCCAGTGAAAGCAGAGAGCCATCCTGTATCGGGAGTCCGCAGGGTACCGTATTATCACGCGTGTTTCTGATAGGATCGTTATACCGTACTTTTCGATAAGTCCTTCTCGCCCGCTAACATCTAAGTTCCCACACAATAAGCCACCCGGAAGAATCATGCACAGCCGGTGAAGCCTTACGAAAATACACATCTCATCACGTGCATATACCACAAAACAATCGTGCAATCGCGAATTCGCACTCAGCTTCCTCTCTGTACTAATTGAAGAAGTGATATAGCACGGCTTATTATAGGTTAATTCATGAATGTACGGGTGGTGAACCCCCTTGGCCACCTGTCTTTGTCCCGAGTTCCTGCGCCGCTCATTGGTGAACACGGCAAGGCCCGCATATGCCGTGGTACCGCTTCCGCTGGTGTGTTAAAAGTTCAGATACCGATAGTTAATTCACAAGCTTTGGAGGTGCGGCTGCACGAAATGCCGTGTTTCCGCGTGCCTACTCCGTACTCCTCCTAAAAATGCGGCGAATAGTCAAGCACTAGGCAGGAGGATACCTATCCCAACAGTCGACCCAGCCAGGTGGTTACCAATGAAGTTGAAGAGATGGCATTGGTTGCTTTTCAGAACTTTTAGCCCCTTTTATCGGGTTGCTATTTGCTCCTGGACAAGGTCGGACCCTCCTCGCTCCTCCACAGTACTATGTACTTCGTACCATTGTAATGTAATACTTACAGCATTTATCAGTCTAGAAAACCAGAGCAAACACTACAAAGCAGCACCTAATCCTCCGATTTTTGATTAGGTAAATTCGGTTAAAGCTACCGTAATGCCCGCCTGTCGTGTCATCTAAGTCAAGGTCAGCCTTCAAGTGTACCTGGACTACTACGTTGAGCAGGTTATGTTGGTTAATTATGTAATTAAGTACTTCGTCGGTTAGGTGTGTACTGTAGCATGGGAAGTGGATCGCCGTAGGCTGCTCGCCCTAGCCCCAACGTCGTTTCATCTCGAGGCGATATCCGGATACGTACACACTAATCATATCCGTACGAAGTAATAATGCAGTACTGTACCATGTTATGTAGGGATGCAGATCATACCAATCAATACGTCTAGGGCAGCGAGGATCCATACAAATGTGCGACCTAAATTCTTACATCTTACCACCAACCAAGATGCATCGATCCGTACCCAGGCTGAACACACATTACCGTTAGGAGGATTACCAATTAGGCATTGTCAATAACCGCAGCCAGACATCCGTACACGTACTCCCGTGGCACCCTTGAGAAACATGACCCTAGATAACGTCGTCATCATCTGACCTCTCTTCATGCCGAATGTGTCATCTAGTAAAGCGAAATGCGGAGTTGATGGTTAGGTTGTGAAGCAGTCAAGTATCAGCGCCTGACGCCCAACTTATACACCGGTGTGGGCCGGATCGGAGTTGAGCTCCGAACTTCTGTCTGAATCTTGAGATATGTCGTACGATGGCCAACCAAGATAGACCTGCTGACCTACTCAAAATTCATTCTCCAAGTTCCCTCATCAATGAAATACAATAGACTCAGTGTTATGCGCTCCCCAAAGTGAAGACCAGAGCCAGAATTCTCCGTTGTTTGTAATTGGTTGGTGCTACGTTAAGGAAAGCTCTTGAGACCAAAATCGACTGAGTGTATTTCATCAATAAATAAATGAAAACGCAAACTGTAACCACTCGCAGCAGACAAATTTTCCTTCGCCCTGTTCATCTACCAGATGGATGGAATAGAGAAAGAAGTTATAATTACACGTGTCATTGGTGATTCACGCGGACCACGCCGACGCTAGACGTGGAAAATATCTCAGTTCTCTCGAATATATATCTTACATTGTTTAATTTTCGTACGCACTGAGTCCTTTGTTTTTTCGGCTTCTCTCTAGGTCGAAGCAGAGCCTAACAACAGGCTTGTGCGTCAGTAAGCCTTCAACCAAGTTCAATATAATATACCGCCATCAGAACATAACTTTTGCATATTCGTGTTAAGAGCTTGTATTACGGTTATCATATATAATCCATATTATATATGTTACAGTAACCTACTTAAACAAGATCTGCCCGGTACAAAACACGGGGTTCAGTTCCGAGCTAGCGAGGCTAGATACAACTAGTACCAGGGCCAACTAAAGTTACATACATTGTAGAATTGAGCTAATGCGATAGCCAATTACGCCGCTATGAATTGAACTCAAGCCAATATTCAGCACGGCCTGGTTCAGAATTTTAACAGTCTCCTAACGGCACTGGTTCAGTGACATGAGTGGAGGTGCAGTTGGCGTCATATTATCAATTATCTCAATAGCACGTGCTCTGTATTATGCTCAATCTTCAGACCCTCCAAGTATTGTTTTATTGCGCTTCATTGGTTTTCTTAGCCTTCTTTCCTTTCACTTATGGCATTTTCAGCCCTCCCTCTGGGCACTAAGAATGTTGTATACATTGGCAAGCCTTCGATTCCCTCCAGCCGATCTACATGCGACTATTCAGTCGACTCGTCACGATCGTAAGGTTACCTGGATGCCTCTTTTTCACTTCAAATGCCAGAGACCAAGGTAAATCTAGGCGTGCTGCTTCAAGCCTCACCAACAGCCTCTCAGTGAGTGGGCCACTTGCGCTCAATCAGTACTTCGGAGCCCGCGAAAACAGCACCTAGGCAGTGGTCTAGTAGGTAGAGCATTCACATTCTCTCGGATACTAATTCGTACTCCGAACGGAGTACAGATATTTCTATTCTCACTCGGTGATTAAAGTGTTTCCCTTTGTTCTACACTGGTTTGTAAGGCTTGCATACCAGTTATAATCTAAGATGCACACATTGGGACAACACTTCTCCCTGGCAATCACAACCTACTTAACCTTAGTACTCATGAGTATTCTTATACAAATGGCATTGAGCTCCATTCTATATCTTCATACAGCTTAGCTCCTAGCAGAGATTACAACCACTAGATTAGTAAGTACATACTTAAGTTAGGTTGGTGACGACTAGCAAGCCCTAGCGCTACGTATTGGACTTCTTTTTCCTTTGCTTTTTACTATCTACCTCTTCCCTTTATTCCTCGGTTTTCCTCGAGATACCGGTAAATGGATACAAGCCAGACTATCTAACATCGTTCCTGCTTGTTTCTCTAACACAGCGCATCCAATCATAATTTGACCCAGACAATAAAGTCCGCGCACCTAAAGAGCCGCGGAATCATGTAAAGCCTCGTGATCCGTTGCTCTTGGCAGCTGGATATCAAGGCAACGCAGCTCACAGCTCCCATTCACCTCGCAAATACTGCTGTATATATGTTGTACAATATTATGTCAACACGCTATATTATATCATTGTTTAAGAACTGTTATAATCCCATCCCGAGGATCCAACCATATTCTCAGGTTATCTTCCTGCAAAACCCAACGATGACAGATCTTTCTGTATCGATCCCAAGAGCAACAATAATAAAGCAGCGTCAATAAAGAGATTCCGGCAGTCAGCTAAGCCGTTGGATACATACGCATATGCACGTGCAAGTGGATGCGTGCTGTTAGGGTAACAGTTTGCGAGCTTCCAATATAGCACAATGATGGTCTCAAATGACAAGCGGTACCTTAGTTATAATATTCACTGTACATACAAATAACCATCCAGTGGCAAAATGAAGTGCTTGCACAAAGGCTCGAAATAGGTGATCCTCGTGATAGCATGCATACCCACCCAGCTCAGTCACAAAGCTATGATGATAAGTAAATTGCATATGCGCACGTTGGGCATAGTAGTGGTTAGATATGTTTATACCAAGACACGTCTATCGATATGTACGAAAATAGAAAGTTCTGCAGCTACGCCAGCACTTGACACATACCTTGAAGGCTCAGCATATAACACATACTTTTCATCACCGCTATCAAGTACGCCTACCTACGCTAACGAAAGAATAATGAGTACATAGACAACAGTTCGTTTGGTAAACGTTAGTACACTTCTTCAGCGAAATGAAGCTAGCTCTCAGTATAAATAAAAGGTTCCCCTCTACGGATTAATACTACATTTCCAGGTTTAGGATGCTCCAAGTGTGGTTAAGTAGGCTAATGAAGTACTATAAATTAGAATCCTTCAAGGCTTTCTTCCGAGCTGCTTGCGGGGATCCGCGTTGGGCAATTGAATTTTGTTTAGACAGTGAGGTAGTGTGCCGTTCGGTGAACATGGCCCCGGCCAGACTTCCCAACAACTTAACTACCGGTACACCACCGTCCTCGAATTGTATAAATTACATATCTAGTAGGTACATTCACGACAGGCCATCCAAAGTTAGGGTACGGTAGATATAAATACTATGATTGCGCGGTAGATCAGATACCTACTCCGTGCTTCTAATTTTCATTATTCTGTAGGTACTTCGTACACATTTCACTACCTACTACTCCGTATTACATACTGAGTACCGGTACCTACACCATGCTGTGTTGGTTAGATAAAATAATTAGGGGACTCCTTAAATTTCGGCAAGGTCCGTGATCACCATACCTTTTAGTCCTAGCGCTGTCGTGACAGGCTCTCGGTGAATATTATGGTGCACTCCACATTCGTGTATTCCTTCCATTCTCGGCGTACAACGTTAGTTAATACCACGGAGAATTCTACTTATGTATTAGACATTTATCTATTGTATTTGCCCGCGAATTCATTTGTGTCTATATTATGTTGTAGTGTAGTTCTTGCAAGCGAATCACACTTGCTAATTCTCATGGCGATTCCCATGTTAGCGAAACACGTCCATGCAGCCCCTCGCAGCCTCTAGGTACGCTACCATACTTCGATACAAGATCTACAACGCGTCGGATACTTTTCAGCGCATATAAGTGCCTTCATAATTGTAATACCGGTAGTCATGTTGGATGACTGGAACCGACGCACCCAGCGCCGTGGCTAAGCACAGTGATTACATATTGCGCTGAGGCTAAAGACATCTAGTAGCTAGACTATACACATACTAGATAGCTAGAAGCATAGCCATGGCTGCCTGTTAGATGAACGTCACTCCGGTTGTTGGCTCGAAACTTCATTCATGAAAAGTTGGCGTTATGATAATATGCAGGTGGCTTCTTATCACTAGTTCAGGGCATGATGCGAATCTCGCAGAGCCCGGCATATATTCGCACTTACCCACATCTTCACACAAGGATACCTAGGTTGACTACAGTTTGATATATTTCGCAGTGACGCATTGGGAACATGGCGATTCTCGAACTAATCAAATCTCCGGCAACTTCACTATGGGTCCAGTAAATCTTCAAAGTCGAAAGTTGTAAGCAATGCTCCAGTGTTTCAGAGCATCGGAACATATATGGCCTCACAGCCTAGCATAGATGCCAGGCAACGATAAATCGTGAAATAGGGAGTAACCATTACGTCTGTCTCAATATCTACACTAGCTTCTTCTATACCTGCACACCAGTTCAGGGAAACCCGGTCCAGGTCAGTGTCATATGTGTCTCTATACTTGTGGCCAGGCAACTGCTACGCCAAATAAGAGATTTATGGACGATCACCACGAGGTATCAACGAGCACCGTACCTGACCTCGATCACGATGTATCATCAGCGCGACCCATCAAAACGAAAAGAATGGCATAAAAATAGCGTGGGCTGATAAGTGCTGCCTACGAATCGTATAGAACGCCAACTCACTACATGCCGCCCCCAAATCCAGCGAGTAATTGTCACTAGCCTGGATGTGATTCATCGTCAAAGGAGACCAGCACTGATTACTTCGGCCCCCACCGCATGCTGACTGAGTAGGATACACACCATCGATGACTTAATTCAAAATGTATTATCGGTAGCGGTTTAACACACTTACACGTTTTCCAACGTGGATATATCTCCAGCGCATAAAGTGCATGAACTGTGCCTTTACTTTCTGCCCACCGTGAATCAACTGGCCTTTTGGACATCGCCAATGGGACAAAATTAGTCCAAAATATATCCATATCTCGTATAATGGACAGCATGTCAATGAACTTGTACAACTTCTAACAGCAAATCAAGCACCAGCTCAGCTTATTAACAGGTTAATATTGCATTGCGAGTGCGATAATCAGCACTCACATTGTATAAAGTTTCTAAAGAAAGAAAAGAAACTATATGCTTTGTGCTACTAACGTTATATAGAGGATTTCATCGAGTAGTCGCATCTTCAGCAAGCGTGCAACAACCCAGAAGCTCCAAGGAGACTTAACAGTCGGACTCGTACAGAAACTTTTCAAACACTAAGCTAATACAGTACTGCGTAAACACCTCTAGATACCTAATTATAGGTATATGTAACGATTACGTGCGAAAGTACGGGGTAAATTCCACCCCGTTTCTAATTTAACCCTAACACTACCACTACTTGCGCCTTGAGATCAAGTATAAGGTTGCTAAATCAGACGCTTAACCGTCTATGCTCTCTTATATCCAACTTGCAGCACTAATTCAAGGACTTGTGCTAAATTCAATTATCTCACTTATTTCATATATGGATCACTTGAAACTGAAGTTAATGATTGCGACTACAAGCTTCCTGGATCGGAGAAATGGGCTGATGTGCGTCTGGTCTTCTTGTGCCTTCATTATCTGGCGAGTTTCTCAACCCACACCCCGAATATACTGAACACAACATTGCCGTAGCCGGGGCGGCGCTGATTTGCCTCGCTGTTCAGTCTGGGTGAGGCCACCTGCTCGTATCCCAGCCATCTGCTTCAAGTATATGCTATAATCTTTCCCCTACAGCAACTACATAGCAGTATACGATAGGTGTTGGTAAACAGTGCTGTCGAGGCCCTGTAGTTCTGTAATTCAGCCGCTCATTATGGATATGCACCATAAGCCTAGAACAGGTGTCTATCATATCCGCTCAGGCATTTTGTATCAGGACGTTAATAGGGTGTCAGCTAGAATGAAAGATGGTAGTGGCAGCCATATAAATGGTAACGTGCGTGTGCCTCGACCTACCATATCAACAAGGAGCATTTTTTAGGGCTCAATAAATTGCACTGAATTCGCCAGCCAATGAGTACTTTGTTTGAACATAATCTGTTACCACCAATTATCTTCAGTATACTTATGCACCCGTCAACTTCCCTGTCTCACAATCATAAGGCACTGATGTTGTAGAAGTTGGACCGAGTCATGTCAGTAGAATTTATGAGTATTTACAACTCGGGCATTATCATTAATCAGATACTCACATTGGCCTAGAGTAAGTCGTTCTAGCCCTTCTCTTTTTGATGTGCTGTTAAGGTTATGTCCGAGAGAGTTCCATATGGTGGGTCGATTGACTGTAGTGTTTCACTCGCATTGTAGAACCTCTCCTTCTGTCGCTAATAAATTGAGAGGGAATGTTCGGCTTGAAGACCATATAGTATATGAACTCGGCTCGGATCATAATTTACCGGGTGAAGGGTTAATAATTAGACCAACATTCTCTAAATATAAGGCAGAGGCAAATTGGCAAAGTCATAGCCATAATAGTACATACCGCTACGTAAAGCCTGTTCTGAACATAGATGACTGCCCTGCTCACAAAAACAATAATGGACATGATCATCATTAGCAACTGGCCTGAACTACTCTCGGATAGGCGTTCAATTTTGGAAAATATTCATTTTTGTGAAAGCTTAGTGGCTCAATAAGATAGATATCTAGGTACCCACGCCGCTGGATAGTGCTGTATTGGTACAGACATAGTAGATATCAGAGTAAAAATTTGTTGCCTTTATCAATCCGCAACGTCGCCGGTGCCGAATGTTATCTTTGCAGCTTAAGACGACTAGTATACTTGATACTGCACAGTGGTACATATGCTCTCCTCATTATTCCCATGGTAATACTATCGCCTCTAGGGTATGGAAAGTAAGCATATAGGCCCACAACGACCCATACCTATCGGTGGCCTGTTAAAATGAAAATAGTTTTTGTCGTGGTCATGAGGTTATAAATATTGTACATTGATATCGAGAGATGGCCACCAGACTTGAAACCAATTGTCTCACAGTAATTACTACCTATGTGAGGGAGTGCAAGCTGAGGAGCTTCCTACTTCACAGCTCCCTACTTTTAACATAAGCTACGATGGTATTGTGATATAGTATTGAATCCCTATTCTGTAACAGTATGGTATTCATAGAGTCTCAGTCTAAAGGGAGAAAATCTCAATACACAACCTATGAGCTCTATTAGATCTACGTGAAACAATCCGTTTTAGCGGGCATTTTCCGGCCTCATGGTTATGTTTCGGCGTATAGCAATAGGAGATCTCCTCAGAATGCAACGTCTTTAGGCCTCTGGTGTACACTTAGGATGAGCATATGCTCATGCCGGTTGCGCGACTCGTCAAATAACAGTATGTCGGTATATCTATGAGAACCCAGTGCTTTTGTGTCGCCTCGCACTTATGGCCAGGCATGCAGGAATGTTGCTATGTATCGATGTGCGTAGTGACGTTATTGGGCCACGGTTAATAGAATCTTGCCTCAATATTGTGCTTGTCAGGTTAGTAAGTATTGCACACTAGCCGCGAAATATATTCTAGCCCGTCCCATTATGTTGCTATAAATGCATATATAATATCATTGACAGCCATTGAACCGTCATGGGCATCGCGTTTTGGATATACCTTTGTAGTCGGATCTGCGCCATATGGGGAGCGGAAGCGGGGAGATATCGTGTCGCCGTTGTCACTTCATAGTTGAGATAATTTGTGAGAAGCCGTTTCGGAGCGAATGCAATAAATATGGGGAAGTAAAGCGCATGACCTTGTTGAGGTAGTGAGAGGACGATCTGTGGCGTTTAGGTATACTTAAGAAGAGATAGGTACGGTAGACACGGTAGGCATACAGTACAGCCATCCGAAAGCTGGGCTTCTGAGCTGAGCTAGGAACTTGATACGTTAACTTGAGAAGAATGGTGGACCAGTGCGAGGTACCCAGTAATTACTGTAGATTGAAGACACCAGCCGAATGACAAATTCTTGGTTATCCCTCGTTTGAGCGGAACGACCGCAACTGCAATGTACGGTAGAGCCTATGAAGGCAAAAAGGTGCTCGGAGGACAGACTTGAAAGAGCAGAACGCCGCGGTGCATGCAAGCAAAATATATTTAGTTCACTCGTTTCCTTCCCATTACTCCGTACATACCAACGATGGCCTACCTGCATAGTAGTGGGTTCTGACGTGGGTTCGTGAACCTATATTTATACACAGGTCATCTCGAGCCTGATGCAACGATGTAAAAGCCGACCAGTGATGGAATGCTTAGTACGATATAATGTGGTTACCTATGTACTCCGTAGGCACATTATGGAGTTACACAAGTGTCCAAGCTTTGCCCAATTTCCATTCCGATTTTTTTCTCGAACAGAGGGCGGAAACAATTCCTGGTTGGAAGGCATATCCTGGATATTTTGCATTGCCGTTGGGGACTTTGAAACATAGTGGCTCTCTCATTAACTGATTGGGTATTAGGAAAGATGCCTACGCTAGCGTAGAAGGTGAAGATCGCCTGAGCAGAGTACCTATCTACGCCGTGAGACGGCATATGTTGAGATTCGGGACTTATGAATACCTAGCGCAGACAGCGGCTGCTGTAAGGGAAGCAAGCATCTAACCTACAGTAGTACGAAGAACTTTGGTATCTGTGCCTTTCGTAGAAGCTGGCATCCCGAACTGGCGAATTACCGACCGAGGTTGAGGGTACTTACAAATAGTGTAGGATAATTACTGGGTACGGTATGCCGATCTGTACTGAGAGGGGATCAGGGATAGGCAGAAGTTAAGCCGAATTCTTGCCTTTCCTCCACTTGGGATACACAATATGATGCACTTGGTCCAATAATCTGACCGTGGGGGATTATTAACTCGGCCATTGTCACCTAGAGTTCTGCATAGAAGTTCTTTGATGATAGGTACCACGATAGTTGGCGTAGTTCGCGGTCTGTGTACACTACAACTCTGCTCTGGATCTAGATATACATACATGCAGGGGCTGGGTTCTGGGGGCCAGTTCGCTGCAATGCAGCCTATCCGTATTAGTGTGCTCTATGTACGTCAAAAGTTAAAACTGTAGCTAGGGATGGCGAGCTAGTGGTATGTACTGTATCAGTAACTTTGCTCATAAGAAAACGATCTAGCGTTGCTCTTATTCGTAAGAAATACCTACATGTACGGTTAGGTAGCTATATATGTAAAAGTAGTGGTTTAAAGATACAACGTTGGCGGAGTCTTGTTCCTCTGTCCTGTTCTTGTAAGATATGTAAGATCAGATACCTACTCCGTAAGCTCAAGCAACATCCCTACTGCTTTTTGTGGGAGTGGACATTGAAGGATCGACATGTGGTACTTGGGATGATATGGAGCATGGATGCATCATTATGGCGCAGGGTCCCTTTTCATGGGTCATTTGAGCACGTACACTACAACTTTCGAGGATGCTCCCCTCCCGCCTGACTATGAAGCCTTCCATGTCACTTCCCCAGAGTGACATGCCCTGTCCGTAAATAGAATGAGAACGCCCTTCGATATTTAATAGCTGACCTAGTTGCTCCATATACCAGTCCCGTTCCTTTACACTAAATCTTCAGCATTGCTAGTCTCCTAACCTAGTGTACTGTCGTTGTGCAGAACTGTGTGGGATAATGCTGGATTCGCTCCACCTAGACTGATTCGTGGGTGCCGTAAATAGCCTTGTCGTCGCTTTTTCATAGAAGCGATAGACAACAGCGTTGCTTTCGCAAACGAACGTGGGCGGCCTCGGTCACCACCGATATGGACTCAATGTGGGTGTCTTCCGAGCAATCCGTTGTCCGCGATACTGGCAGAGATTTCTTTCGCGCTTCAGCCACGCTGACTTGGATGATCGAAAGATCTATCACGGCCAAGTGCGATGCGCTGAACAGCAGAATTGCCAAGCTTCTGGCAACTCTAACGGGGTTCGTGCGTCACGTTCGTGAGGCACGGAACGACGTCGACGCTGTTTCGCGCGAGTTACATTCACTGCAAACGGTCCTCCTATTGCTGAAGGAAGATGCGGCCTCGTTCCCACTCGAACTTGCGCAGCACACACCGGCCGTTCTTGAGCACTGCTCTTATGTAATCAACAGGCTTGATGAATCTGCCCTAGTTCAGCATGGCCCGGGCCTGTCAAAGCAGGAGAAGCGAGGGCAATGGCTCAGCGAGGGGAGGATGGAGGCTACGAGCTTCAGGATAGCACTGGAGGCACACAGGGCGGTAATCGGGTTGGCGCTCGATTTAGTAGGGGCGTATGTTGTCCCTCCCTTTGTGTTGCCAATTAGCGACACCGCGATACCTACCCTGATGCTTACTGTGACTAGGACGACTGCGCAAGACCCGACACCCGATGCAATACCGAACAAGCGAACAGCAATCGAGAGGCATCAGGTGGATAGTGAAGTCATGATTGACATTTCGAGAATCTTGATACAGATGGGCCAGCTCTGTACCCGGCTACCGAGTGAATTCAAGAAATCGCTGTCATATTTTAGCCTCCATGACTACATGGGTTACTTGAAAACCTACGCCGAAACGATCATTCGTCGGAAAGAAACAGAGCACGAAGCCGAGTCACAAAACGAAAACGGCCGACCACAGCATGGAATAGAACTGGGTGCGTTTTTGGGCGAAAGGCAAATGTTTGGAGCCTACATGGGGGACGGGCCCGATAGCGCGATTGACGTTGAAGCCGAGACGTGCGACCCGGTATCAGCAGGCGGAGCAGAGGAACACATAGATGGTCTAATCTCGCCCATTGACGAGACGCTCGATTCAAACACATCCATACCCAGTCGAGCACCAACGCCGCCGCCCAAAGATGTAAAAAGATTGGAGATGGCTCGAAGGATGATGGTCTCACCCTTTGAGAATGAGCCAGACTCACTGAATTATTCGTTCGGCGTTATAACCGAAATCAGTTCTGGGGGGCAGAAGCCTGCGCCGTCGACGGCAGCTCACAAAGGCAAAGTGTTTGGGAGATTCCTCTCTCCATTCAAGAACGCGATCCCAGAGAGGCGGCCCGCAACACAGTCAACAAGCTCCTCGACAAGCGTCCCGACCGATGTTATGCCAGTCACTCCTAACTTCCGGCCGAACTTGGTAAGACGAGGTAGCCGACGGCTCTCCGTATCGATCATGAAGCTACCGTTGTGGAATACGGAGCAGCCAGAGGAAGCGGCAGGACCTGAATCGAAAGCCGTTTTTGGCGTGCCCCTTCAAAGAAGTATGCAGGTTGCAAAGGGGGTTTCAAAAACTCACCATGCCGACAATGGAGGGTCATCGCGGCGGGACTTTCCCCTGTGCATACAAAAATGCTGTTTCTTCCTGAAGAATGAGGGCGTGATGGCGCCCGACATTTTCGCCGAACCAGGAGATGTCTTCCGAGTTTCAAAGCTCAGAGAAATATTCAGTACCGGCCCCACGTACGGGGAGGACGTCGACTTTGCGACTTACACCGTGTATGATGCGGCCGACCTTATTATGCTTTACCTCTCACAGCTACCCCGGCCTCTGATCCCAGAATCCCTGGCCAAGCGATGGATCTCGCTCTCGCGACAGGCAACATTATCGGGATCGCATGCCACCCGACTCGATCAATGTATAGATTTCTGGGAGGAGGCATTGAGTGGACTTCGAGGGCCTAGTCGAAGCTTGTTCAAACTACTCTTGAACCTTTGGGGAGACGTGGCTACGGCGGAAGAGGAGAACGATATGACGGCCGAGAGGCTTTCTGACGTTGTGTTGAAGCCACTAATGCACGTATCGTCTGGCCAATACAGGACGGATTACATGCTCTCGCTAGCCTTTTTGATCAGGAAGAGGGCAGAGTATACGGAGCTGTTGACGGACAATCGCTCGGCAATGAAGCGGATTAGTCGGCTAGCGTGGTAGAATCACCATCCTCTTCCTAGTCACACAGCTAGGTTCGAACGGCACTGGATCCGAATTGTACGGCTAATACATGCCTGATGGGCACTATGCCATGGGTTAACCAAGCATGTTGAGGCTTGTCATTCCTGTACGAAGTATTTAACGGCAATTCCTGAATGGGGTTACTGGGGATAACCTGGAAACGTTTCAGGGGCAGAGGGGCTCAGCATTGGCTTTCTTCAACATGATACCACGATTGATACCACACTGTGGTGCACGATAATTAGTACGTGACAATTGATGAAATTATAATTACTAGGAGTTGTATTTGTGTCGAACCAGGGTCGAGCAATTAACGGAACCGTGCTGTCTGCACGGGCAAACAGTATCACGTATATTGCCGTTGAATCTTCCTAACTTGCCCTTGCAGGATCACTATTACCTGTAAGTAGAGAATGGTTGAGGCGACTTGGTAAAGTGACGGTGTTGTGTGTAGACTCGGTATCATCGTACGTACAAGGGAATTGTAGTGTAGGCGAATAAGTATGCTGAAATGAACAAGTCTTTGACGGGTCTGAGATTTGGATAATCTCGTGATAGGCTCGTGGTTTATTGCACTGGGTACGTCATAATGGAGTTTGGAGCCTTACGAAGTACTGTACGGAGTACCGTACAACAGAAATGACTAGAAATCTGCTGATGGCATACAAACCGTGCGTTGTAAACCGAGGCTGACTTACTTCGTACTGCTGCCACAGCCAGTAAGGGTACAGCAGTAGGTACAGGACGCGGTGTGGGCGGCTGGGATAGTCGCGATTCCGATCCCGTTTTTTTTCCCTTAGTAAAAAAAGCGCGTGTCGAGCGGGACCTTCGTCCCCTACATGTACCTATGTAGGCAGGCTGCCAGCCCCATCAGTAAGTACATACCGGTAGCAAATAGCCCCCTTAGCACAAGAAACATAGCGCTTGTAGACGCTGGGGCTGCTTGTAAGTTACACCTCGATACTGACGATATTACTGGTACTGGGCACTTACTGCAAGTATCCTCCTGTACGTACTGCAGCGCTTGATGTATACTGTAGCACATCTACCCGCATAAGTTACGTGGCTAGGGCTTTGCACGACCAACTAGGTACCTTCTGCGATCGATTCGACCAGGGGTCTTTTGAAGCTAACCGCCCGATTCTTCAGGGAGGCCAGTTCTCGAAACCGCCTGACAACGTATTGGCTGCACCAAGGGAGAAGAGAAACATTATTGATTGCAAAAAAGTTGCATCGGATCTGGCCACCTTTCAATTCAGTCCTGCTCTTGATTTTCGGCATCAAAAAGATAGATAAAGAGGGAATCAGTCTAACGGCCCAGCTGTATGGTATGAACAGGTCCTAACGGGCTTGTGGGGACTCTGACCTACCGTACCTACCTACTTAGGCATTCTCTCCATCGCCATCGCGAACGCGCTACCGAGACACGCACTTACACGCGACTGCAGTGTGAGCGACATTGGCACGGTCTCTCTCCTCCCGTCCTTCAGGTCGGCTGCACCACAACTTGAACTCACTTGAACTCGCACACGCCACACCAAAATCACAATTACCTGACCACCACATCCACATACGCACCCACTTACATCTAACGGGGACAGAGCCAATTTTACTCCTCTGTCCGTCTTCTACCCTCTCCTACTACTGCTAGGTACCACGGTCATTACCTATCTCCTTCGCCAACACCAGAAAGGAACTCGACTCTCCCTCTCATTCCCACTTCCACTTCCAGTCCCAGACCAAACCAGACTAGACCCTCCATTATACACACATTCACATTCACATCTATGCTTTGACCATATGAATCTATCGTCACTCTATCTCTTTTGACGCCCCTTGCTATGCCCGCGTCTCTGGTGATCCAAAGCGTCAGAACATGAGTTCCTCACCCGTCAAGTCTATCGAGACGGGGGCCGGCGAACCTTCCCTGCCTCCTATCTCTACTTCCCCCTTCGTTAGATCCAAGAAGCGACCTGCGCCCTCTCTGCTTCCACCATTCGAGCTTTCTTCTTCTCCTGGTCTCCCCCGTCCCTTGAAGCGGGTAGCGCGTAATGGGCCCGGCAGTCTGGATCGGTTCGTGCAATATCCTACTCCCATTCCCACCTCCAGTACTGGGATTCTTTCGTCGTCGCCTCCACGCGTCCAATCCTCAGCACTCGACTTGGTACGCACGCAGTCTACCGTCTTGGAACGTGCACCGCTGTCCGCCGTCCCCACCATCGAGCTCAACGAGAATGGCGACGTGCTATGCATGGGTCGATCTAGTAATACCTCACACTACCAATTGTCCGCGAACCGGCTCGTGTCACGCGTCCACGTCAAGGCTCGGTATATTCCGGCCGAGTCACCGCGAGAACCCAACACCGTGGAAGTGGAATGCAGCGGCTGGAATGGGCTAAAGCTGCATTGCCAAGGGAGGACATGGGATTTGGCGAAAGGCGATACATTCACCTCCGAAACCGAGGGTGTCGATATCATGATCGATGTGCAAGATGCAAGGGTCATGTTGCAGTGGCCGCAGAGACATTATGCCGACTCGGCATCGGACGATTCCGACTCGACATGGGATAACTCGCCTCGATTACGAGCGCGCCCCTCTGGCACTGAGCTGAACTCATTGCTGTCGAGCCCTATCGGCCGTCTTGCTCGTATGCAATCACCCATGTCGCCGACCCCTGCCGGAAGGCCGTTGTCTAGCTCCAATGGCCTACCTGCAGCCGACGATACAAGTGACGCGGTGGAGATATACGAAGACGCGAGTGCTGATGAGCAGGAACTACCAAAGCCCATCACCGATGTAGAGGTGTCGTTCGCAGTGACGGAGCTCGCAAACGACGAGTCGAGTGAGCTGAGCGATCTAGAAGATGACCACAACCCGGATGAAGAGAATGATCCCATCATCATGTCTTTTGGGCCTTTCGGGGCCAACCTCTCCAGCCGTTTCGCAGCTATTACGGCCGAATCGCCGAAACAACCACCGCGAGAGGGATCGGGCCGTTCCACAGCCAAAGCATCTGCTGAACCCGAAGAGCCGCTTCATCCTGATGTCAACGTGGCAGCAGTCACGAACCATGTCGTCAACCAGCTCGCCTTCTCCCGACTTTCCTCCAACCCGCTTACAGCCATCATGAACAATCTCCCAGCCGAAGAGAAGAAAGACTTGTCGAAACCGGCGCTGCGTCGGATCATCGAGGCAACGAACTGCATCGGCGTGATCGCGCGACAAGGCAAGGACGCTGCCGGCAAAGCATTGGAGAGCGAGTATTATTATATCCCAGAGCAGGACGAGGACGATTCGCGTCGGGTTGCTGTCACGGACGGGCTGCGCAAACCCAGCTTACGGGCTTGTCGGAAACAACACAAGGTATTATGGTCCCTGGCGCCGCGTAGTGTGTGGTTTTGTATATTAACTGGATACAGCAATATTATTGGAAACGCCCCAAGACGCCATGAAAGTGGCCTTGTGGCATTGCTGCCTCGGCAAAAAGGGTCGCGATGGGACAGTGGGCTAGATGCTCAGCCTCAGGGGGGAGGGCATGTGGGACGGCATCATTTCATTTCGCATTGTTTGGCGTGTGCATGGCTTCGGGCGTTGTTGGTCCTTTGTTCTCAAGATCATGCCTGGCTCGTGCCCGGCGTTGAGATTCCCGGCTGGCGGAATCGTGATTTCTCGAGCCTTTTCAATTTGTGTCTTAGGACGAACGGAGACAACTCTACTGGCTCTTCTAGTGGGTTCGTTGTCACATCATTTCTCGGAGACGGTATGAAATTGTAAGAAATAGTGGCAGAGCCTCAATGGTGATTATCGGAAAATGGGCGTGTTGGCAAGGCAAAATTGTTGATACACGAGGAAAAGCTTGATCATAGCTCTGCCTGATGTCAACTGGTGCGTTGTTCTGTTTGAGTTCTTAGGAGCCATAGCTATGTGGGCATGTGCTTAGACACTCGAGACTGGGTACGTAATCAGGGTAGACAGGTAGTAAATGAATGGTTGTCAATTCATGTCATCATCCAGTTCGCCACAGACAGGAGAGGGACTCTTCCCCCCCTGATTGGCAACAGCTACCCCGCAGTCTGACTGCTAGCCAAGAGAGTTCTCCACCCTCCAAGCTTCATGCCCCGCACTTGACCCCTGTCCATACTAATCTGGTGAGTTACATGTGCAGTATGTAGATATTTTATGGGTATCTACTTCGTATATCACTTGGAGACAGCTTTTCGTGGTTCAACTGTTTTGCTTTGCTTCGATTCACTGCACTACTTCTTTAGCAGTCAAGAAGCAATTTACATACCCCATAAAGAAGAGTTCTATCTACTTGCCATTTAGCTACGGCTGACGGTTTATGCTGCGCAAAGGAGAACCAGTCTAAGTACGACTCCCGGGTTTACCAATCCTCGCGCTACACACATACATACATACCTAGGTACATAAGGTAGGATAACACATCCAAAACTACAAGTGGCTTTGCGCCTCATCCACCCGAAAAACAACTCTTTCTGAAGAGAAAGCCTCCCAGATACCTACCCAGATATCTAGATAGATGGCAGGCCCCACCGCCAATCAACAGCAGCAGCAGCAGCCAGAGCGCGCGAAGAAGATCGATCTCTCGGCGCTGCAGGGCGCGGAGATCGCGCACGCGCAACCCGGCCCGCAGAGCCCGCGCCTCGAACGCGACGCCGCCAGGGCCATGGCGCACACGGCCGAGTGGCAGCCCGAACAGCAGCCCGTTGCCGCGGACGGCAGCTATCGTCACGAAGACCGCAAGCACGAGCTCATGATGCGAGGTACGGAGAACGTTGAGAAACGGGGCTGAGTAGAAGAAAAAAAAGGGGCGTGGTTTCGGGGTTGATTTGCTTCTTTATTGTTACTGGTCTTGAGAATCTATCGTGGGGTTATGGTTTTGTATAATATAATCATGGAGTTAATTCGTGCTGCAGTTCTGGTAAAACTTGAAGGAGCAAAGAAAAAGTGCTCGCAAACGGAGAAAACACCTCACAGACTGAGGTTGGTTGGTGAGATTGAAATGGAGCGGGATGGCGTTGAAAATCAGCCGCCAGTCTCTTCTTACTCGCAATTATACTCAAGTGCATATTGTATTAATTTGGTGTTCGTCGGCTCGCAATGAATAAGCCGAACGATATTCTAGTATCGCCACTGCTGGCATTCGCATTTGTGTATATAGTGTTGCATGACGCCGATTTAATGCCTTCTTGAGTGTAACGCCGGATAATTACCCAGGTGCCACTGGCCTGATGTAGCACAACATGTGAGATGGTCTTGTAAAGAGTACTATAATATACCAAGGAGGGATGCAATCAGATACCTAGCTATTTTACAGCATGAGATATATATATCCAGAGCTCACGACAAGAATGACAAACTCCCTTAGTAGCCAAAACGGCACCATACCTACCTAGATATAACTTCAAACCCCATACTCCAAACTGTAGCAGACAAATTCCATATTCCAATTAGCTCATAGCACACGTCAATTCACATCGGCGAAAACCCAGTCGGCCCCTTTCCGTCTGTGCCGCCTGTGTTGAAGTATTCAATTACCACGCCAAGGGCGTACGAGATGCCTGCCATCCACACGCCTCCAATGACCATCCTTTTGCCCACGCCCATTTTCGCCTTCTTGCCCTTCGTACCCGACGAAGAGTCCTTCTGCTGCGTCGAACCAGTCTTCTCCGCCCGAATGTCATTGTTCGATCGATCACTGGGCACTACTGGCTCCTCCTCTACCAGGGGCACATCATAATTCACGAATCCCGTCGGCGAGACAAACGCCGCAGCATTCGGCACAGCTGGCGAGTGTCCCATGAGGTCTATCGGGTTTACGCGAGTAGCGCCGCCTTGAATGGTTGCCTTCGCGGGCTGCATCTGACGAAAGACTAGTATGTTGCCGCTGCCAGAGACAATTTCGAAACCCTCGGCTTGAAGAGGAGCGAAGTGCGGGAAGAATTTGGTAGGGTTAGATAGACGAGGTAAGACTTCTGTTGGGCTGAGAGGCTGTTCCAGGTCCGGCACAATAGAGCTCGTTTCTGCAATGTTGATGGCCTGCATTGTAGGGTCGTAAGCTAATATTTTGTATATGGTTGGCTCCTTGGACTGGGTGGTCTTCTGTTCCCGCGCCGCTTTCGTGGGTCCCGACGCTGGAATTCCATCCACCTCGGGGTCTCGGTCGTAAAATAGCTCAGGCGAATGCTCTGGTGAGCCTAGGTCTCGGCTCGCCGAGGCCGGCTCAGGTTGTGGTGATACCTGTCCGGGTTCGCTGCTGTATGTTCTTGTATAAAGAGGCATTGCGTTCTTTCCTCCGCATTCTTCAGCGAACGATGTTTCTAGTCCTTGCGGCTCCTTCGAATAGAGATCCGCTCCGTGGCCATGTTTCAAATGGTTACTCTGAATGCCAGATGCGCAACGATCCAAGGCGGGCTCCAATCTAGTGCTGCTCTGCGGTTGCTCCGGAACCTCTTCTTTCGCGACATTTGATTCATTGTAGGAATAATGTTTCGAAAACATATGACCTTCCGGTAGTGTCATTTCTGGGATTCCCCTGGGCGTTTTGGTGACACCAGGGTCATCCCGCTCTTTGGCTTCATACTCTTTCAAGCTCTCTGCCACAATGTCGCGTTCCGCAGCCGCAGCCGTATCTAGATGCTGGAGCCTAAAAGCTTTATACTGCTCCAGATCACCATATTGCTGAAATAGCTGGCCTTCATCCTTGGAGTCCTTGAGATCGGTACTTTCATACTTATGAAGGCCGGTAATTTTATGAGGATCGGTATTTTCATACTTATGAAGATCGTCATAGGCCGCTGAGGGTTCAGTTGAAGGTTCGGGTTCTTCCGAGTAATTTTCGAACTGATACTTCTTCAACTCCTTGGAAAATGGACCGTCGCCACTGGAAAAAGGGGTTTCAAGATGCGGAAACAGCCCGTATTTAATGAACTCGCTTTCCAGGCGCTTTGTTTCCAAATCAATCGCATCCTTGCGTTTTGGAGTATCCGAACGCTTCGTAACGCTTTCGCTTGGTTCCGAGGGGCGGCCCATGTCAATCTCATTATCGTCTTCCATTGGATCTTCCAGGGGCAGATGGTTCAAAGAGTATTCTTCGGCTTTTAGTTTCGAGGCTTCGGAAACATAGGACGTAGACTTGGGAGGGTCGGATATTCCATGAGACTCGGTTGAGGATGGGATGCCAGCAGCAGGCCAGTCATCAAATTTGCCGCGGGCGTACTTGTCGAGCTCAGAAGCCGGGGGCGTGCCGTTTGAATGGACCGGTGGGGTTTCCGGCTCCAGGTCCGGAGGCGCAAATGGGATGAACTGCGAACTATATGTTTTGAAAGTTCGAGCCGGGGGCTCGAGATCCGCGGGTCTAGGTTCGCGCTCTCTCTTCGGCACCCTACGGTTCGTAATAGGGTCGATGACACTGTCGTGTTCTGTATCGAAATTTGGTTCGTTCCGAAATGTGTGCTTGGGCGGTGATGTTTCGGCACGGCGCTCGGAGCGCTGGCGCTCAGCTCTCACATCTGAGTCACGAGGGGATTTGCTATCGGGTGGCGTCTGTCGGGGCGTCTGTCGGGGTGTAGAGTCGGCATCTTGGTCAACACGCGAGCTCCACGCAGGCGGCCATGTGGACGACGACTTGGCTGTTTTATGGCTACTGACATCATCACGGCTCGCCCATGGTGGTGAATTTCTCGCAGCGGTTGGGCCCCAGAACCGCGTCACAGCCCGCAGCATGGCCAGTTTCGGGTGCCCAGCAAGCAGAGGCTCGAGGTCGTGCCAGACTGGCCTGCGGCCGATACTCTTGACGTACATGTCCTTCAGAATCCGCTGGCGGCGCCGGAACTCGCGGCGCGAGTCCGCGTCGAAGTAGTTAGACCATAGATCAATGCGAAAGGCGCGAACCTGGATCGGAGAGCTCGGCCGCAGCAGAGACGACAACGAAGATGGGCCAGGGCGAGCCGAGGCGATGGCGCTGGCGGCTGCGGTGCGGGCGTACAGAGGCCGTTGGCCCAGTATAGTTCGCGATGTGAGCATCATCATGCGGCTAGATCCCATGTCGCCCAAGGCATTTCCAGCTACTCCACACACATGTAGAGACACACCGTGAGTGCCGGCTATGAAATGGTATCACAACGACGAGGACAAGGACCAAGACCAGGACGAATGACGAATGGCAGATGACGTATCATGTACCACGTATCACGTATCGTGTCCATACACCCGATTCAGGTTCAGATATGAAAAAAGGGATTCAGCTTGATGGAAGAGGGATATAGATGGATGGACGATGGGTGGAGGGTTGAGCAGACGAGTGTCCCCGTACGTATGCGTAAGGAATAGCGAAAGGGGATCCTGATTCCTGACCAGACGTAAGCCTGGTCGGTAGAGGTAGCATGGTAAGGTGCATATATTTAGCTTTGGAAACAGGCGAGCAGCTGACGGAGCTACCACAGTGCAGTCCAGTGTCACACCCACCCACTCCCCCAGCTTTGTCCCAAGCTCTAGCTTCAGCGTACGGAAGCACCTACGCTACAGAGTACCGGTTACACACAGGGCCAGCTTGAAACCCGGATCGTTCCGGGGTCACTTGCGGGGTGAGTGGACATGGGGCAAACCCACCTAATGAAGTACATATGTATGTACCCACAAAAGTGTGAGATACATACATCCCACGTGAGGTACTCCGTAGGCCTGAGTACCTTAGGTATAGTGTATGTCGTCGGCCTGAGTCACTATACCGAAGAAAGCCTCAGTTAGGATCAGAGCTCGGATTGGCAATTCTTAGGCGGTTTATATGTTTTGCCAACCATAATCGCCTGTATACAGATAAGTAGACAATAGTTGTTATATTTATTCAGTACGCATATATTTCACAACCATCGACGGAGTGTTCCAGTGGTAGATATTTAGTGGCAGATACTGACGTCAAAAAGGGCCTGTCATAGCAGCAGCTACAGCAGGCGACAGCCCCCCAAAAAGATCTACCCCACGGTGGGGTCGATTCTTTACTTCAGACTGAACGTTCTCACTCACGTTGTCATCCGCCCGAACCAATAACCCGAACCTTCTTTCGCGTCTCTCGCGTTTTTCGCCCGGCAACGTCGCCGTATTCCTGTGTTGGTCCGCATCACAAACTCGGACAGCATGAGTCGGAAGCCGGGGAAAGCGCGCGCCGCCAGCAGCAAGGCAGGCCCGGGCTTCGGCGCAAGCTCTTTCGGGAGCTTCGCCTCGGCTGCCAGCGGCATCAACCTCTCCTATCTCGCCGAACCGCCCGACTTTGCCTCTGTGTCGGACGCCACCGTCGTGGTATCTCTCAAGAACCTACAGAAGAAGGATGCCACCACCAAGGCGAAGGCTCTCGAGGAACTGCTAGCCTACGCGCAAGCCCACCCCTACGAGCAGAATGGCGGCGTCGAGGAGCCCGTGCTAGACGCCTGGGTATGGTCTCCCTCTCTCGAGTCCCCGAGTTCCGGCTCCTTCTAAACGATATGTTGTGTCTTCCAGGTTCAGTCGTACCCGCGCATATCCATCGATAACTCGAGGCGCGTGCGCGAACTCTCCCACGCCCTTCAGTTCGAGCTTATGAAGTCGGCCCGGAAGCGCATGGAAAAGAACGTCCCCAAGATTGTTGGGCCGTGGCTCGCCGGCACCTTTGATCGCGATAGGCCCGTGTCAAGAGCCGCCGCCGAGGGCCTCTCGTCCTTCCTCACCACGCCCGACAAGGTCACCCAGTTCTGGAAGCGCTGCCAGCAGCAGATCCTCGACTATGCCTGTGATACCATGAAAGAGACCGCAGAAACACTCAGCGACCGTCGCTCTACTAACGTCGACGATGCCAACGCCAAGTATTTCAGAGTTCTCGCCGGGAACCTTGCCCTTGTCTTGAACCTCCTACAAAAGCTGGACCCCGTGGACACCGAGCGCTGCGCCGATAGCTACGACCAATTCTTCGAGAACGATACCGTGTGGGCAAGCGCAGTGGTGGATGATTCCAACGCGCGGCGACTCTCGTCCCAGCTTCTGTCACTATGCATCGAGAGGCGACCGGATCGCGTAGAGGCTGATCTGCCTCGCATCAGCAAGATATTCGTGGCCGAGGGCCTCAAAAGTAGTCAGATCGGCTCTGCTCTCGATTACATTACAGCCCTGGTCAAAGCAACGGCAGCCTACCCGACGATATGGACTTCCGATTACCGAAGCAAAAAGTCTCCGATTTCGCGGCTCAGACTATTCCTCGAGTCGGGCTCACAAGGAGGTCCCCCACTATACTGGGCTAGCCTTACGCAACTTATTGAAACGATACCCCGTGGCATACTCCCCGGCAATGCTGATGACTCCATAGACCTCTTGAAGTCTATGCGAAAAGGAGTCACCAATCGCGACGAACCCCGTGACAATGCGGTCGAAGCTTGGTCTGCCTATCTGAGCTTAGCGAGGCACTTTTTACAGACGATTCCCTCCAGCGAAGCACGTTTGAAGCTCTGTCAGGATACCATATTCCCACTGACAAGACATTATTTATTTCCATCGCCCGAATCTTCAGTGTGGTCGTCAGGAAATCAGCCGCGAGTCCTAATCAGAGCGTATACCTCGACTACGACATTGCCCTTCGGAGACCTCGTCGAGGCGACAAAACTTGAGTGGACCCGGTTAAAAGACGAGCTCAGGGATCACATTCGCAACTCGTTGCCCGAGACATCGAAAGATCACGAGAAGTCTCAGAATCTTGTAGCTGATGAGGGACATAGATGGTTCAATTTGACTAGTATGATCTTGGATGCCCACGAGAAAACCGTGACAAGTGATCGTCCAATTCCTGACATTCCAGCTTCTTTGTCCTTGGAACTACTTGAGGAATCGCTTAAATTACTTGAAGCCAGGAATTGGAAGCCATTTGGTGCCGCTCTGGTAGTCGAATCGGCAATTAGATTGGCGCCTTCACTCTTCAAATCAGCGAGTGCATCAGAGGGCACACTCGATGGATTGGATCGTACTCTCGTGGAAGGCCAAGATAGGTTTCTCAAGTCATCAAGCGCACCATACATTTTTTCAAGCATAACCGCACTTGGACAGATCCCAGAAAGGCGCCAGGATTTCGAGCATTTGTGGAAATCTAGTGTTTCGATTGTGCTGTCACATTCAGAGATCCCCGATGCTATCCCGGCTCTGAGCAAACTCATTTCGAGTACTCAAACAGCTGCGGTCGCGCTGGAGAGTCCTGACCTACAGAACGAACTCATCCGCATGTGCTTAACGGGTGCTGTGGAAAATCTCGGGTCTGGTTGGGAACTATTCGAAAACTCGTTCGCTTTTGGAGCACTGGGCGAGTTCGCTTCAAAACGACTTGTCCTTGGGCTGACAAATCGTATAACGAATGGATCAGGAGAGCCAAATGAGGGTGTACTCAGGGGACTCCAAGTCATCGCCGAGCAACGGCCAGAAGTATTAAGCCAATCAGAAGAAATTTATGTGACATTGATGACTGGTTTGCTCCGTCTCTCAGAAAAAGAACAAGCCCCCACCGTCACTATGTTGCGTGCAAGTTTGGAAAATCCGTCGAGGGCAACTTCCAACGCTCATATCATCATTCAGCAAAACATGAATAGCGCGAGTGACGGCTCCCTTACGTACGTCCCTCGTATTATCTATTTACCATCCATCGTCACTGACCTCTCTACAGAGTCGAGACTCTTGTACAACAAGCCATACAAGCACAAAAGTCATTCAAAACTTCGACGGACGACGGCAAAATCGGCACGGACCTTCTCGCCCTCTTGCCGGACGTTGGAATATGGACAGAGCAGTTAGAAATATTCTTTCAAGACACGCTAAACCCATCTTTAGCGATTACAAATAATCTTGGGGGATCATGTTTCCTTGCATCCGGCCAGCCTATAGGCACGACTGTCAATGTGCAAAGGGATGCTCGAGGTTGCTCTCTGCCTGGCCGCGTGGCTCTTTATATTTCCAAACTGACCTCGTCGGGCTTTGACTTTAACCAAATTGAGTTTTCCGCTCGGGTAGGCTTGCTCGTAAATCTGGGGTTGACGGCTGAGCTCGCAGCAGACCAGCTCACCCTGGCGAGAGAGGGCGGGATTTGGGGCTCCGTGTCCTCGCCAGATGTTCCGTCAGAAGTGGAGAGTGTAATCTCCTCTTTTCATAAATCTGTCGCAGGAATGGCCGACTGTGCCCAGGGGTGGCGTGACGGAACTGGAACCGAAGAATCGCAGCTGGTGCACGCTATACTTGAAAGCTACACAGAAAAGTCCCGAGCACTGTCACCCTTGGGTTTCTATTCTGCCCGAGTGATGCAAAAAATCCTTCAAGTATTGACAGAGCGGCACGGCTTCCCATCAAGTGGAGAGCAGTGGTTAACAGACACGGGATCTCTTAAATCATCTCCTTCCGCGGTTTTCTCGGCGGCTGCCAAGCTAGGCGGGCTGGGCGAGACCGCTTCAATGTCGAAAGCCGTCAGCAATTTCTGTAATCGCTTGGTGAGCGATGTCGCAGTAGCTAAGCTAGGACAAGAACAGAGTCTAATCACGCTCAATCTTCTGAACCTTTGCATGCAAATCTACGACGTTGGCAAGCTACCAGTAGCGAACAACAGGCTGGTGTTTGCAGTCAAGCAGATCACATCTTGGCTGGACGCTCCGACAGATGTAGATACTGCATTTGCTACAGAAGCCTGCCGTTGTTTACAACGGCTCCTGCCCTGCATCGAAATGGTACCAGGGCGCCACTGGGAGAAGACCGTGGATTTCTGTCTTTACCTCTGGACCAAACATTCTGCTCGATTGCTTGACGCCCACCTGTCTGAAATTTATGCATCATTACAGCTTATGACAATCCTACAGTCTTTAGAACCAAACGACGACTTGATCGATGTTTTAGAGACCTCGATGGAGAGGAGGTCCGCAGCCCTAATTGGTCTGCTCCGACTGCCCAGAGAAAAACATACTCAGCCTCTTGAAATTGTAGACGGCATCCTCTGTAGGCAAGTTGAGAAGCTCCCAATCCAGGGGCAAGACGGTCTCGTAGACCTTTATGAATTAGTGGCTAGTGAATCTCGCACCATCCAAACGGCAGCATTCACCTTATTGAACAGGGCACTTCCAGCCGTGCAGGAAAAGTTATCGATTGATATACTCCTAGAGAAGCAAGACGCACGGCTTCCTGATGAACTTGTATCGCTGCTCCTCGATGCGCCGACATTGGACTCCTACCCTGACGAGGCCCTAGTCCAATTCCCAACTCCTCTCCGCTCATACCTTTTATCATGGCACCTGGTCTTTGATGCTTTCCAAGCCGCGTCCTTCAAAGTGCGTAGCGATTACACTGAGAATCTCAAGACTGGGAATTATATCCATTCTTTGATGGACTTGACCTTTGACGTCCTAGGTCATTCGGCAGCCCATGCACTGGATCTTGATCGAGCAGGCTTTACAGAGGAAAACATCCGGTATTATGACCTCAAACTAGCCGAGTCTGAATCTGAAGAGAGGAGTATGCAGTGGCTCTTCATCCATTTATATTACCGCGTACTGAAGTTCGTTCCTGGGCTGTTTAAGACGTGGTATATGGACTGTCGCTCGAAGCAAACGAAAATTGCCGTAGAAGTGTGGATGACGAAGTTTTATTCGCCAATCATCATCTCCGAAGCTTTGGATGACGTGGTAAAATGGAATGAAAGTCAAGAGGCACCAGCAGACGACGAGAAGGAGTTACTTGTTAAGGTTATCCGGCCGGCAAAGGAAGTGATCGCTGGATATGAAGTAGACGACCTCACCGCCTCGATCGCCATTCGCATACCTTCAGAGTTCCCACTTGAGCCCGTTACCGTCACCGGGGTTCAACGTGTTGCAGTAGATGAAAAGAAGTGGAAGAGCTGGATCCTGACAACACAGGGCGTTATTACCTTCTCGGTTCGTCACCACACTCCCACATGATGAGATCACCAATACATTAAGTATCTGAACTAACACAGGTGAACAGGGCGGTAATATCATAGATGGGCTCACTGTATTTCGACGCAACGTCATTGGCGCCTTGAAGGGCCAGACAGAGTGCGCTATCTGCTACAGCATAATTAGCAACGACAAGAAGATGCCGGACAAACGATGCCAGACATGCAAGAATCTGTTCCATCGCATTTGCCTGTACAAATGGTTTCAGAGCAGCAACCAGAACACATGTCCGCTGTGCCGAAATCCAATTGACTATCTAGGAGCGGACAGCAGGGCAAGGAGGAGTGGCATTTAGCACTTAGACGGGACAACGCGACAAATCTGCACATGTGAAGAGAATGCAAAGCAACATTGTATGTCACTTCACTAACTTCTAGTCAAGCTAGTCGCAGCTTCCAGACACTTCTGTGCTGGTGTTTGATGTTATTTATGACTGGGAAAACTGAGGGCTGCTAGTCACAGCATTGGCCGGATCGATGTGCTATCATTATATCCATACCTACCTAACTTTAGGTAGGTAAATATTTATGAGCAAAATCCAGCCTCATTATGTGGGAGCACCCTGCAATCACTTTGTCAGAGCCACATACCCGTCTAGTATAGTAGGCATAAAATCAAAATGGCTCCCTCTGGTAGCATTGTATACCTATATACCTTATGTACATGGTAACTACTAGGTAGCCTAGCAGCACATGTTACACTTCTTGTATATGTATTTAAGCTTCTTTACAGGGGAATCACGCATGAAACAATTACATACAGGTTGTTTCTCTCAAAGCCAGCAGTCAGAAGTCGCCTCCCAGATCCAACATACAGCCCACTTGCCAGCATTACGGCAGTGTCTCCGAAGTGGAATGTACGATGTCAGTGGTGAAGATATGGGTGGCAGCTCTTTCCACCAGAGAACAGCTTAAGAAACAAAATCCACGCAGCCAACTCAATTACCCAATGTTCTTCATCCTGACCGCTGCATTGTAGGAGGGTTACTCATTTGGTCTACCCGCATCATGATCTCACTATCATAGTTGCATTTTCCAGCCCCAACGCCAGCACATGCCACAGAGCCATTGATACAGAGACATCGATACAGAGCCATTGATACACATACATTGCTCCCAAGTTCTCGGATTTATCTCACCATGTCGCTGTTCCCGGGATGGTCTCTCCCCAGTCGAAGCTTTGTTCGTGATAAGTCTCCCTGTGGAGATGGAGGATCTACCGGCCCATCAAAATTCTCTACAGTTCACATCGGACAGCCGGGGTTGCATCGACGGGCAAATCTGTCGTCGGCTTTCTCTTTCTCCACATTGCTAGAAAAAAACGAGAACCGCCATCACATACAAAATACAGAGAACAATAAGGACATTCCCGACAGCATTCCGCTGTTAGCGCCTCGCCGTGAAAATGTACCGTCAGATGCGATGCTTCTGCGTTCCTACGTGGACGAGGGAGAATCTATTCCAATCGGGACACCTTCTCTGCGACGACGTGAAAAATTCAAGCTGATACCCGACAGCGGCGATAGTGATGGGACCGAGGCTCTACAGTATCCCCGATCACCAAGAGGCTTTGACGGAGACACGCACGATGAGAACGAAATGCCAGGCATCCATTCTCACAAGCACCAAACCATCGAGATCAGCACAAAGAAGGATAAAGATGATTCACAAGGTCTACAATTCAAAATGTCAATGGAGAGGTGCGAAAGAATCTGCTCCGCCTCATCCTCCTACCCATCTGAGGGTATACGGTCCCCAGCCAGCAGATTCTCCTCCCCAGAACCGGCCACAGATCACACAAATAACCACCTCGCTGAATACCGACGCTATGGGCAATACCCATCCCAAAGTCTGTACAACTTATCCAGCATGAACGAGGGCGAAGCATCTTCCCCTAATATTGTCAAGGAGAACGTTCAGGTCACCTTGATAAGCGGCGATTTTATGTCTAACCGTATAGCCGATAACATGGACCCGGACCTCAAACATTCTCCATTACCTAACGAATTCGAAGGCCGTGCGAAGCTGATATGCCCAGATTCTACTCGTGAAATGAACCGGAAACAGAGGCCATCATCAAATAGCGAGGTCACAGTGCCTATATTGGAGAATGAGGAAGCCATTTCCTCTAGGCTTGAAGTCAGGTTCATGAATTATAAACACCCAGCTGATCAGACCATATCCGAGAACGACAGTAACGATCATTATGCCCAAGGGATCACCGCTCGCCTGACAGACCACCCATTTTCTAGCGAAGATAGCAATAGATCGACGATGACAACTTTGAGATTCCCCAGCGTGTCTGATGGAGTGGCCACTTGGTCAACCATCCGTGATGCAGAAGAGAAACCGCCATCTCGCTCCGCATCTTGGCGGCAGCTCTTTACATTCACAATCTCTGACCGTCCGCCTAGCACCCTATCTCAGCACATACGGAAACTGAAAATACGTAGATGGGTGAGAAGAGTGTGTTTTAAAACAAAGGCTCGATTTCAGCTTGTAGGCAGGCCTGTATGTGCGGCCAAGCGTTCTTATCCCTCCAAACTTGGGCGAAATAAGTGGGGTAAAAGGAACCAGAGGAAAGTCACCATGAAAACGAAGAAGAGCTCCTCCATGGGGCGGAAGGGGAGAGCCAAGGGTTGGAGCGTGGGCAAAGTGATAGAAGCTACCAAGGAACGAGCTAGGCAACGCAAGACGATGGCCAATCACATTTTCGGCACCCTGGGGAAGAGAATGAGTCTGCAATTCGGAGCTTCCAAATCGGAAGAGAAGAACGGGCTTTTGATTACTCACAAAAGAGTACGGTCTTGTCCAGCCAGCGTGGGGTTTTGATTCTTGTTAGAGCTGTGCACAGAAGAGGCGCGTGGCTGAGTGAAATGGTCCAGCACAAGGTACGGGGAGTAATGGTGGAATTATTCGCAGCATCATTGATGATGTGATGACATCGCCAATATCATTTGTCTATGAGTCTATGTATGTATGCTTGCGTAAATTGAAATTACCGCTTCACTCCATACCGTATAGAAAAGCCAGAAAATTCGCAGACGCAGCAGATATCCATATCAGTCTAACCTAGGATATTTGCTTCGATTTGGTGTCGATGATATCAATTCTCGGTATAAAAAGCATACAGTAAATTAATACAGTCTCTCAGTATCCAGAGAAGTCGATAAATACAATTTGTCCCAGCACCCCCGGTCAGAGCAAGGAATTTTAACAAGAACACCCAAGCCGCCAAACTCACCAACTAAGTGTAAAGTAGAGGTGAGGCATGATGTAATCCCGAAACGGGCTGACGTGCTGCCCGCTCAATCTCCAAACCCCATCTCCGACTCCGCATCACGGCAGACCCCGGCTTCCCAAATCAAGTAATGAATGCCGCCGTTATCGTCAACCGTTGCATGTCATGTATATCTACATATTCTCGATTATATGAGAAACAAGTAAACGCAGCATCACTTTCATCGGCTACATTTTTACGTATGCACGTATATACATATATTTTTTAATATATACTTATATATTTCAACAATAAGCCTCTCCTATTCCGCAGCAAGCCGACTTACAGCAATAAACCAAGAGATGTCTACCTCTAGCACAACAGACGGGACATCACACTCACATGGTCATAATCATGATCATGATCATGACCATGGCCATGACCATGAACACACCCACGCGGCTCCGCCGGATGACGGCTGGGAGCGCGAGGGCGTGCGCGTGATCCCGGGGGACTCGCTGGACGGGGACACGCACGCGACGCCGGGGATGCAGCGGGCGGCGGCGGTGAACCTGGCGCGGGTCGGGGCGCAGAAGATCTGGGCGGGTACGGTGCGCATCGACGCCGACGCCAAGACGGGCGCGCACCACCACGGCCACCTCGAGTCCGTCATCTACGTCGTGCGGGGGCGCGCGCGCATGCGCTGGGGCGAGCGCCTCGAGTTCACCGCCGAGGCCGGCCCCGGCGACTTCATCTACGTGCCGCCCTGGGTCCCGCACCAGGAGATCAACGCCAGCGCCGACGACGCCCTCGAGTGCGTGCTCATGCGCAGTGACTCCGACGCCGTCGCCATCAACCTGCCTCACATCGAGCCCGTCGAGAAGCCCTCGACCGTGAAGTGGATTGATCCCACGCATACCGAGTGAAAGGGGAGAGGCATTCGCACCAATACGACATCCGTGATGGCCGTGAACGCCTGTTGTGTATAGATTATTTCTACTGTGATCTAGAAGTCCATTTTGTGTTGTGTTATCCAATCAAGATAGTTATCCAAAAGTTCTCTCGTTTTGAAGGCGCAATTTGCATGTCGACGAGTGGCAATGCCCAGGCTAGACAATTGCGATCGGTACCCAGTGGCGTGATCGAATGATGCATATTCCTATTCTTCTAATGGATTGGCAAAATCGTCCTCCTCCTGCCCAGCCGGTTTTTCGACGCCCAACGACCGAAGGCGCTGGGAGAGCAGGCTCTCGGCAACAGCGGGGTTGCCGTTGATGAGGCCCGCAAAGGCATTCCCGCCGTATCCGACGTCGCCCTTGTTCAGTTTATCGTACTTAGCAATGGGGCCGTTGTAACTGCCCCAGTTCGAGCCGTTGCTGGAGTCCTGCGTAGTCGGGCGGCTGGTCGATTCAGGGGATTGTGGATTGTGGGCGCCCAGAACGCCACTCTCGTCCTCCGTAGGCCTTCTCGTATAGCTGGCTGACACTCTAAACGGCACGGGCTCGACAGGTATATGGTCCTCTGCAAAACTATGTGAGAAGGGCTGTCCTGGTAAGCCCGGCGATGTAAAGCTCTCTGCCACATCAAACGCGCGACCTGATGCGCCAAAGTAAAGCCCGGAACTCCGTCGCCTGAAGGCCGCGTCGGCAGCTAGGCTAGCACCGGGGCCCGTACCACTGGATGCGGGCGGATACATGACTCGTATAGCCTTGTATGGGGTAAATCTCGGATCGGGGAGCGTGATTTCGTTGTGTAGCTTCTCCTTCCCGTCGGGTACGCGATTGGCAAAGACGACGCGGATGTTCTTGTACAGGTAGAAGCGACCACGGGAGGGACAGCATATGTGCAGATGAACGAGATATCTTAGAATCGGGCGATCCGCGGGCGAATTGCCCTTCAAGTCAGGCATATTGTCAATAATAGGGCCGTGGGAGTAGCTGCGTTGCCGCACAAAGGTCTTGGTACCGGGTTCCATGCCAGCCAGATCGTAGGGAACCAGGAATAGTTTGACTGCTGTTTTATTCGGATTTTTAATGATAATTTGGATCTGGCCCTTCTCGGGGATCCGGTAGCTCCCGCCGGGCGGTGCTCGCGGCGATCCAGATCTGCGTTTCGCTTTCTGTGCCCTGCGAGCGTCCCGGCCGGGTAAATTCTGGTAGGCGTTGTTGGAGTCCGTTTCCGTCGCCCTCTCTGCAGCCCTACTTTGATGCTTTCTCTTGAGTCGAGCATCGTCCTCTTGGTTGGGCAATCCATTCTCCAAATCGATCTGTCCCACGTATGGACTTGGGCCGTCGTCAGTCTTGGACCGGCCGTGGGACGAACCGGCATAGCTGTAAAAGACGGCGGGGAAAGGCAATGTCACATGGGGAGGGCACCGCAGCGTGGATTTACACTTGCCTAAACCGAGGACACCGATCTGAGCGACAAAGTCCAGGGGCTTCGAAGGCGTGGTGGACATTCGCCCACGCAAGATGCTCTCTTCGTAGGATCCTACCATGGAGGCGTGTTGAAGCGGAGAGGCATCGGAGCCGAGAGAAGGCCGACGGGCGTGAATAAATGCTGGTGTCTGCGGGGACAACTCGGAGATGGACAGGCTGGATGCCGTGACTAGAGACCGCCGCGGCTGATGCGCCTGGTAGGGAAAAGTTCTCTCGTGACGAAGCGATGGGGCCTGCCTCAGCAGTGGGCTAGGAGGGGGTCCATGAAAGTCCGAGGGGGGAGAAAGCACAGTATGACGGCGGTGCTGTCTAGGCCGGTAGTAGGAGAAGTCCATGCTGTGGGTGGGAGACGCCGGATCGGGTTCTGCGTTGCTCTCCGACTGGAACAAGGGGCTCGTAGGTGGCCTGTAGATGAAGCTCGCGGAGAGCGAGGACGATAGTGAGGACGATATCGAGGAAGGCGTCGATGGCACGTCGTTGGACGGCACAGGCAGGGGCCTGCTTCTCTCGAAGGGCAAAGGCGCAAAGTCGCGGGGAGGCGAGGTGGCTATCCACGGTCGGCCGCCGTCGGCAGGCTCCTGGCGCGTCAGGAGGTGAGACCGATGCTGCGAGAAAGCAGGAGCGGGAGATGCCTCGTCTTGTGTGAAATCGCCGCTGTGCAGGGCCGACCGGGGCCTCTCGATCTGCATGCCATCGTGAAGTCGGTTCTCGTCGTCCGATAGCGTCTTGTCCTTTTCAGGCGTGATGGTCGGGGGCGGTAAGAGCGTTGGCGAGGGCGTTTTGGGCGTCGGATTTCGGGTAGGTGAGGCAGACGGCTCGTGTTGACTCCATGCAGACTCGAGGCGCTAGAATGGCAACGTTTCGTCAGCACGGTGTAGCAGAAGGCGGTTGGAACCGCGTTGGGCCAGGTTGTGTGATCCCGTCACGCCCCAGCCCCCAGCCCCCAGCCCCCAGCCCCCAGCCCCCAGCCCCGGGCGAGAAGGGCAAGCGTCGAAGGACGAAGCGGGGCGAGACGATGCGCGTTGCTACGGTATGCATGACATGGCATGGCACGGTATGTGTAGTATAATATAATACTATGCGGCGAAAGGGGGGTAGTTGAGAGAAATGTACGAACATAGCGAGGGGGAATCCATGTCGGGCTCTCGCCTCTCTTTAGTCGCTCGATCAAGTCGGCGCGATTCGTATATGTATACGGGGACGGGACCGAGCGATCATCGCGATCAGGGGTCCGCACCGGCGCTGTTGGTGGAGAAGCAGCGGCAGCGGCAGCGGCAGTAGCAGTAGCAACAGCAGCAGCAGTAAGATCACCGGTGACGGCAGTGGGAGAAGGGGCATGAGCAGCTGCAGCAGAAGACGGGCTGTCGAGGAGGGGGCCTTCACACAGCTCGGTCCGTATACTCTCCTCGGAGAGTCTCCTGGGCAGCGGTTCAAGACGGCGGTCGTGGTGATGGTGATGGAGATAGTGGTGATGCTCTACCAGGTCGTCTGCTAGGTCGTCTGCTAGGTCATCTGCCACGTCGACTCGGGCCTCGATCCCATCATCGCCGCCAGCCAGCTCTCTCTTAATCAACTCCCGGTCTAGGTCTTGCTGAGAGATGGGCATGTTGCCTTCGGGGGAAGACCACCCAGTTCTTTTGGTCTTCTGATCTTCCGGATCCCTAGATCTCTGGAGCTCTGGAGCTCTGGTTCTTAGATTTCCCCTAGCCCTCTTGTAATCTTAGTATCCGTCTCTGTATACGGCGGTAAGACCACAGCGGCGTGTGCTGTTCTCTTTGTCTGGAGGCGCAGAGCTAGCCAGCCAACTGATTCGATCAGCTTACTAACAACCAACTAGGAAACTAGTAACGAGTCACGAGGTAACAGATGGCGGTTTGCTACGTATGTACTTCGTACACGGACGGCAACGAAGCTCGCCCCGTCGCTGCCGCCGTCGCCGTGCTTATCCTCGTCCTCGTCCACGCCCGCAACTGCGTCTTTATGGCTCTTGCACCATGCCAAGAAAGCTCGGCCAGAACAAGAGCAGCCGGGTAGAGCGAACCATGTGTGGGCCGAGGATCCAAGAGACCTTGTCTAGCAGAAACGGGCAGTTGGTCGTTAAATGCGATGCATCATGGCGGCCAAATTGACGTGGAACGGTCGGCACAATGGGGAAACAGGTAGATATGTGTATGTGTTTTGGGCCGGTTGGACGGCTTCGGCGGCATTTTGACGTTTCCGAGAGTTGGGGGTCCCATGTGATCGTCATGATTACCTCTCGCTAAAACTCTGTAGGAGAAAGCGGTATAGATTGGGTTTACTGGGATTGGGCATTTACACTACAAAGCGCATGGGCTACTGGCATGGATATTCGGATTTGCGAGGCAGTCACTACCGGTATGGCTAGCTCTGCCGCTCCCAGCTAACCTAGACGAGCTAGTCAATCGCGGCGTGTAACCCCAGAATTCTAGTCATAACTACCTAATTAACTCAGAGCTTAATTAACTGAGACCACTGTGTAATGAAGACGTATCCTTGTTAGCCGATAGTCGGCTCCGATGGCCAGTCCGCTTACCCAATTGGTATGATCAGACCCACCCTCTTTTTCGTCGCTCTCCATGCGCATCTCTTCAATACGATTACACTAAACAGCCATACCTGCATCCCCTTGGTTTGACACAGCATAATACCATCACCCCGAGCCGATATGGCACCAAGCAAGAAGCGGCCACGCGAAGAAGACGAAACTTCAGGCCCCGCCGTCAAGAAACATCGGAAGGGTTTCCGCGTGGGCCCCGAGAACCTGCCCGACGGTCCTTGGAGACGGAAAGGTATGTAAATATGCTAGATCCGGTCCACCCGTGGCGTCATACTGTTCAAGGGCCAGTTTCCCATAGCTGATACTCGTGTCAAACAACAGTCGACAGGATCAAGAAGGATCTAATACACAAGGCCAAGGTGAAAAAGGCGTACAAGAAGGTGAAGGCGGCCGAGTTGGCCACCACCGCGAAGCCCACTCCCACAGACATCGATACCGGTTCTGTGACTATCGTAAGGACGAACGCGGCGAAGGCTGCAAGCACCAGAGACGATGGTAGCGATAGCGACGACAAGTACCGCGGTGAGAAGAGAATACCGGCGCAAATAGACGATGAAACGGTAGAGCCGGAAGGCGAGCCGCAACGGGCGCAACCCGACCCACCTATCCACGCTCAACGTCAGGCTATGCTAAACGGCGATCGCGGTGACGACGACGATAACGGCGGCGGTGAAACAGTCAAGGATAGGCAAAGGCAGCGGCCACGAGATCGAGAACGAGAACGAGGACCATCGAACAGACAAAACCGAAAGCCTGGATATTTCGACAAAGCCACAGCCATTGCCGAGCGTAGGAAAGCCGAGGCGGCCGAGCGGGCTGCAGAGCATGCGCGCAGAGACGCCGAGCGACAGCACAAGACGCAGGAGCGCGAGCGTTTTCGCCGCGCCATGGCCAAGGCGCGGAAGCCTGGGCAAGACGGCCAGCGTCGCCTCGGCCGCGAGAGTGGGCTTCTCCTAGAGAAGGTGAAGAAGATCGTGGGATAAAAGAGACAAGCAGGAATCTGTTGCATCTTCTGTGCGAGCCGGATCGAATCCCTCTCTAAGCGGCAGCCTATAATACACGGCGTTACTGTTCATAGCGAGCATGGTGGTGCACGGGATCCCTTCCGAGAAAGGAGACATAGCTGCGGAACGTAACAAGGAACAAACCGCATAAGCGTATCGGTAAAAATGCCTAGGCTTCGGGCTTCGGGCAAAAGGCCACTCCCAGGTAGCAAACCATGCCCCTCCTTCAGCTTTGAAGCCAGATAGTACCTCATTAAGAGATTAAATTATAAGTTCTCTTTATCTTTGGTATGCTCTTGATGTTGCGTACCCAACGCCTGCTTGCGTTGCGTTGCGTTGTGTTATGTTGTGTTGTGTAATACAATACAGATCCTGTCTCATGAGCGCCCACCCAATAGGATACCAGCAGTATATACAAGGAGTATTATATTTTCATTACCAACCGGGTATCCCAATCCATAAATAACCTCGCTTGTGCCGTACGCCAACAGGTCGATAGCCGTTTCCTACTCGTCCCACCCATGTGAGTTATATATGGGTGCATTTAAATGTGATATAGATATGTATGCGCGTGCATGTGTCTGCATGTGCTGTTAAGTGATAAGATACTGGGAAGGAGAAATGTTCGTAGAGAACCTGTATCGATATATATGATATATACCCATGGTGGCTGTGTCACCGTGAGTATTTCCGGTCCGGCAGCTCTGCCCGCCGACTTTCGAGAGGCGCAGGCAGTTCGTAGGCCCATTGCATATTTGGGTCCATGAGCTCGCCTATCTGCGGCTCTGTACCGGGTAGCTCCCCACCGCGGACGGCAACGATACCGTCTTGGTACGCAGGTAGTTCACTTGGCCACGTGCCGTATGTGCCTGGGATTTCGGCGTAGGGTGAATACGGGCGTGGCGAACGGGTACCGCTACCACCGGGCAGCGAGTCCGGCGAGTAGACGTATCGACCGCCTTCGACATCTTTGGGACACGGCTCTGGCCTGTACTCGGCCACCTCATCCTCGGCCCCGTGAGACCGGTGAATGAGCCTGGGTAAGGGTGTCGGCCCGGACATGGGAGTAGGCGTCATTTTGGATCTTGAATTCGAACTGGGGTTTGGGCTTGGGTTCGAATCGGGCGTTTCGGCACGCCTTCGTCGCCACCGCCTCGTCAGGAGAAACGATATCATGCCAACAGCCGCAGCTCCCAGCGCGCCACCGACGGCGCCACCGACAATAGCACCGGTAGGGCGCGGGCTGGGATTTGCAGTGTTGCTTGAGGGTGACGTTGGCGCAGTAGCACTGCTCATAAAAAGGGCAGCGACCTCATTGCTATCCCACTGGACATCTGCCAGGTTTCCGGCGTCGTACCACTGCCGAACAGCGGACGGGCTATCGTAAGACGGAGCGTCCGGATCGTAGGCATCGGCCCAACGCAACTCGGTCATGTCGAGGATCCCAAGGCCGTATGTCCATGGATCAGCGGTCGTGGGTGCCGAGAAGGTCCGATTCTCACCATCGACACCGCCCATGCTAAGCATCTGGCGCCGGCCCTTGCCGACAACAACACACTGGTGGTCAGAGCGAGGTGGGGCGTCTTTGGGGCCTTCAAAAAACACGAAACCAGGCAGCGACAGTACGTAAACATCAGACGACGTGCCGCGGAGCTGATCCGACACGCCGCCGTAGAGGAAGATCTCATATGTGCCATTCGGCCCTGCCACGCCCACGCTGCAGTGCGCCTCGATGGTCGGGGGCCTCGAGCCGGACGTGGTCTGCGAGTGCCACATTTGCGTCACTGGGTCGACCAGGGTGATGCGGTCCCATTTCACCTCTGAAATCGAGTCGTTCGTCGCGTCCACCTGTGTCTCCGCGCCACCCAAAAACAGGAGCAGCCCATTCGGCCCAAAAGGCACCGGCTCGGCCCGTGCACCGAGGCTAGTCCCGTAGCCGCCGTACGCCGTCGTCGTGCTATTGGCCCAGTCACCCGTCTCGAAGTTGTAGGACACGAGCCCCGGGACGGCGTCGCCCGGCATGCCTTTGGCGACCGAGCCGTCAGATGACTGTGTCACAGCACCACCGAGCGCGTACCCTACGTCTTCCATCTGCGCAAAGGCAGCGCCAAACGGGCTCAACAACTTCGAGAAGCCGGCAAAGTCTCGCTGCCGAACCTGCGTCCATGAGCCGCCTCCCGATCCATCTGCCGCGAGCCTCCACAGCGCCTGGGGTGGTGGCGAGCCGTCGGACGCGAAGCCGCCCCATGTGTACAGACTATTCGTAGATGGGTCGGTCCAGTGGATCTGTTCGTTAAGACCCGGTGCGGCCCGCGGGATTGAACGAATGCGTACCGTCTCGTTCGTCCACTTTTCTGTCATGTCGATGGACCATGTGGCGTTGACTAATTATCATCTCAGTCAGTCACGTCTATAAGTCATCATTTCCTTGCCACGGCATCATTGACGAGTTGATAGAATGCGGAACAGTACAAGACAGTACAGTACAGTAAAGGAAAAGGTAGTATAAAAAAATGAAGATGGAACTAAATTAAACTTGCCATCATGAGCCAGACTCTCAGCAGGCTCGCTGCCGTTCACCCGCTCCGTGACCTGGCCGCCGTCGATATACACGTAATCCCCGACAACGGCAACCGTGTGGCACCCACGGCGGACGAAGTCCTGGGCGCTGGGAATATCGCTACCATTGGCGCCGTCGCGACTCGTGAGCTCCCTCGCTAGTCCTAGTCGCCCCAGCGCTCCCCATACCGCGAGAAGCACAAAGGGGAAACATCGACCCTTCATTTGGCGAAAGGGGTCCAGGAATGGGCAAATGCACACTTTCACCACAGTCGAGGCCCAAACATCATGAAAGGGTCACGAGAGTGCGCGTGTGTACGAGAACCAGGGCGGCGAGAGAGAGGGCCAGAGAAACGTAGAAAGGCCGAGAGAGAGAGAAAACACAGAGCCTAGAACAAGGCCTTGGATGGGGATATCGACAGGGGAGCTTAGTCAACGGCACCTCGTAGGGCGTGGAAGATCTCCCGGGGAATTGGAATGAGGCCGTGAGACAGAAGTGGGCTCGATGGCTTAAATTGGTGACACTCCTGCATATAAGATCTTTGGGGTGAGAACGAGCCAGCCTAGTATCTAGGTAGTGTACCTGACACTACTGTACTGTACTACACTACACACAAAAGGAGGCAGGCTCGGCGCGGCAGTAGTAGTGTGTTATCCATAGGTAGACCATCGTATCGTAATTACCTGCCAATCTTTAGATTACCTACTTACCACTCAATCTTTTGATAGTGTCAGCGAGCCACAAGCTGTCTCTATGCGCATCTCCAAGCCTCCAGTCAGCCAAGTCCTGTGCTGCCTACATATACCTGCACATACCTGTTCGTACGCATACTAATAAGTGCAAACTGCCAATGGAGCACAGCTTGTACGGAGTATACTGTACTGTACACTACACCTTTGGCCCCCATCAGCAATCCTACCTCGCTTGACGCCCTTGTACACTAAAAAACCTGATTTAGTACACTATACGGTCGTTGTTTGGCGCCCAGATCAATATTCGACTTGTGCAACCTTCTCTTCTACCTCTTTCTTCCGCCATCTCGACGCAGTTGGTCCGTTCAGGCAGGAGCGCGAGCTGCTTGACTGCTACACTAATAACGACTACTGTAACACGGCGCGCCAACATGGAATAACAAGCATGGGATGGGATGGGATGGGGCGGATGGGGTGGGTGGGCTGTCAAATAAGTGGACAATGCCGCAATTGCCCGCTCTGCCATCCATTAGGTCGAATCCTTCAACAGTACCTAGGTAGCTGCCAGCCAACAGCACTGCACGTACGAAGTAATTAAGTCGTAGTTAAGAACAACATACTGTGGTAAATATGTGTATACACCCTACGCGTACACGATGTACCTAGCCTAGGTATATTGTACTAGCATGCAGATCAAAATTGACAAGTGAGTATACCTAAGGTTTATAGTAGTGTTTCATCAGTCAATTCTAATCAATACAAGTTCCATTCCTTATGTATAGCATGGTATACGAAGTACGTGCACGACGCAAGTACGGTGTTCACACGTGAACTTCATACTCCGTACGCAAAAGGCACCTACATATGCAGTGGATCCGAGCTAGAACAGATCCCTACTCTCTAGTACCTAATAGTGTAGCTCGTACCATAGCTAGGTACGGAGTTATTCCAAAGTGAGTGTCAGTGATGTTTTGTAAAGGGCTAGTTTCAAATGGGAATACGAAGTACGAAGTACTTCGTACAAATAGACATATCAAGCCCTTTAAAAAATACAGAGACTCTGTAGTGTTGGGCTACAGATATCTATCTTCTAATAATTATGTCTATCGATGAGTATTATCTCTTGCCCCTGTTTCTGCTTCTGTTCCTGTTCCTGTTCCTGGCCCTGATCATCGTGAATCTTGGACTGCCGCCCCATAAGGCTTGACCCCATTTGTCACATCTATTTCGCATTTACCGATTAAGCGCGCTGATCCTCATCCCGGGTACCTAGCCTAGTGCGATGTCTTCCGTTCCAATGTTTCAAGAGTCGCTAAAGGTTGATTCTTCGCGCTTCTGGATGCTTATTCGACCTCTCGCATGGGCCATACACCTAGGCCGACTGCCCGGGATCATGCCGTTTCGAATACTTCGGTACCCAAGCATTTGTACGCACGGAAGGAGGTGTGTTTATGCGCGTTGTTCGCTAGTGCTCGCTACTCTGAAGGATTCCACGGCTATGGAGTACATACACTACAAAGTTCAGACAGAACCGGAAAGGGCGGCCGAGGCTGGCACTGTAAGCCAGCCCACTGCTGGTGTGTTAAGTGGCACAGTACTCCGTACCAGTACGGGAGTCGTCCGTACAGTACCTGTTGTCCGTACTCCCTACCTGTTCGCAGATTTATTGCTACCAACCCGACTTACCTCCTCCACGCAGCATCTCCCCCACGCAGTATCTCCTCCACGCCATCTACACCATCTACACCATGTGAGAACTCGGCTAGGAAGCCACTCATACGCTGGCAATATGTGCGACACCAACGCCCAATCGCCGGCGCACGATGTTGAAGTGCCATGCAGAAATGGGTTGCCACGAGTATGGCCATTGGCAGTGTTTGCTGCAGTAAAAATCCTCCCTGATGCAACCTTCGTTGCGCCAACAGCGACGATGGGACTGCATAGTGGAAGGATTTCATGCCGATGCTCTCAGTGGACACTGACACACCAGGCAAATGCTCTCTCGCCCGCGCCTGCTATCTAAACAGCCGAGTACTGGCCTGATCCTGAAGAGACAAAGTAGTATATATCCGTCGTTGCGCTGCTTTTATTTTGCCCTCGCTCCAGTTCCAGCTCGAGGGCCTTGACTTTGCCAATCACGTCTCGTCCATTAAAATGCACTACTGCCTAGGCCGCTGGAAAGGGGTATAGCTGCACGTATGCATCATGGGTGAAAAGTAGGTATCGCACGGGCCATCGCAGCCTCGCCAGCTGAGAGGTTGCCCCCTCGCGACCACCAAGAGCTTGGTATGTACGTACTGTACCCCCATCAACTCTATTGTAGGGGGTAGGTAGATGTGCAGAGGTTCAAAGGCATTCGATCCGTCACTACTGCGTACAGGTCAGTCATCATATATCTAGACTAGAAGTACTTATAATAACCAAACCGTAGCTGGTAACCCTACATACACGTACTTAGAATCCATCATTAAATGTCTACAACCAGTCAGCAAGACTTCAGTTGTCTTTCCGCACAGCATTCTTTTAAACCTCGGTACGGGTGTGGTGTTGGGTCGCTCTCCCCGGTGACCTTGTACGCGTATGGCTTGATAAGTCGCGTCCTATAGGCGCGCGATGAGAAAAGCGTTGAGCGGCGAGCCCCTGGATGAGCGAGAATCAGTTATCTTATAAAGTCCTACGCTAACCCGTACCGACACTCTTGCCTCCCTTCCCGCATATCCACCTTGGCAGACGCCCGAGGCTCATGTACGTAACCTACACTAGTACACACTACACAAGGATACGCACCCATGATATAGTCTCTTATGGATTTTTCATTTCACTACTTGACAAGAGAGCTTAACGAAAAGGCCCTGAAGTTAGGTATAGATCCGGATACGTTAACACGTCCCATTCGTTGCTCAGATTTTGGCTCATCAAGAATTACCTATCCACACAAAAAATTTCTTAGTCAGATCATTAGGTAGCCGGTGAGATTGGTCTCAATTCAATTGAGCACAGACAGTGTAGAGAATTGGCAATCCACAATACCAGAAAAAAAAAGGGTGATCTATTTGACCCGACTTGTTATTTTATCTTAGCTTCTTCTGCAAGTGGAATATGCACTAAATACGAGATAGATCCCATCCCGAGCTGTAGTTGCTATCAATTGAACCTATAGAAAAAGACAGTACGCGATGCTCGCTATTACCATCCTAACCAAGCACTCACTCTACGAGGTAACGTTGGTTTATAGGCATGATCTTCATCTGAGGGAGGAAGACGATATTCGTTATATGTGAATTGTTTTCAATTTGCATCCCTGCATCTCCTATTCCGTAAGATAAGTTTCTCTTTTTATTCTAGTGCTCCAAGCAAGCGACCGCGTTTGAGATAGGACAGTGTAGATATTCATGAACCATGCCTGGGATCCTCCCTTATGCCGATAGCTTAGATAGAGACCGCTTGTATAGGACGAATTGCTGTTTCAGAAGACTACAGCTTGTATCGCCCTCAGTCGGATCTTACTAGAGCTATGCCCACGATGATCAGTCTCGCCAAATTCCAGCCTGTCATGATTGATAAGGCGTAAAAGAGTATGGTAGTTATATATAGGGATATGGATTCAACTACATGAAGTTCCATTAGAACGAGAGGGACTATTCTCGAGATCTACTTGCTTATATATCGTCTTTCTTCGTGGAGCCATACCCAAGCTCCATGGCGTAATTAGCTTATAATCATGGTTCTCAATAGTCATCTTTTGTGTATGACAGATAGCAAAGATGTATTAGAAAATCCAATCGCTGAGAATAGGGTAATTAATACAATGTCACAAATTATCTTGCGCTTCCGAGCAGACTTGTTCAAGTCGAAGATTAAATAGATTTATTATTGCCTGCTAAGTACAGCAATAGCAATAAGCTAGCTGGAATCAGGGGTCATAGGATAGGCAGTTTGCCTGTCAGGGGCTAACACGAGAAATGATTGCGGTTTGATAGAGCTGTCGGCGGATCCATAAACTTTGAGTATCCCAAAATAAGCCAAGAGCTAGCTCGGTCCTCTTACAAGCAACTAGAAGCTTGAATCTACGTTTGAAGCTCCTGCTATGGTGCAACATACCACTCAAGCTAGCCAGATGCAGGTGGAAGAGGAAGAACGAGACGGAGAGGAGACGGGAAGATGAAGCTATCAAGTAAAAATGAACCCATTCACGTTAAGTTGGCCACCTTCATAGTTCCTGCCTATATCCGTCAGATTGACTCCACTGCCCTCGGCTTATAGCAGCATGCCACGCCTACGGGCTGAGGTGTGAAGCATGATCCCAAATCCATAGAGACAGAGCACTATACTCCGTATATGTAAGATAGTTGTGGCGGTGTCAATGCGTATGGAAAGCTTTGAGACGCCTCCCGTTTCGCGGTGGTTCGGGAGAGAAAAATTAGCCGTTCCGGCATTGAGCCTCGGTTACTACTCTTTGAAATTCAGTATCCTGGACAAAAATATCACCGTATCTAATAAAATTTTTTATGTTGGATGCCTCAAGCCTCATTTAACAGAGATGGCCGTCTCTTAGGATGATAGTCGTAGTGGCAAGGCCAACTTCTACAAATAGCGTAACCGCTTTTAATTCTTCACCCATCTACACTACCAGGGGATCAGGGGGGTAGGGTTCTGATTGAGAGGGAGGACGGGATAGCATAAACCTATAGAAGTAGTTTTCCAGTTAGAAAAGCCAAGAGGTGAGTAACATTATAGGTTATACATCTGCACAGTCGCGGATCAGGAGCTGAATAATTAGAAAAGTCGCGCTACACGGTAGTTCACGCGATTGTCTTTGTCTGTGTATTTGTAGACGTTTGTCATTTCGCCCATCATCCGTTGCTGGGACCGCTGTCTAGACATCACTTAATATTCGACAGGGACACAGCCACGATGGTAGGCTTCACTCAGAATAGATATGGACAAGATTACAATAAATCCTGGCTGGCAAGGATCTGCCGACTCCTATGGGTCTGCCGTATAAACAATCCAGAATAAGAAGCCGGAAAATAAAAGTCTTCCCCAATGCTCTGCGAATATCATTGAATCTTCTCATTGCAACACGACAAAACCTCAACCCCGAGCACGGCCCACAAGGAAGCAGAAAATGTGAGCTCAATTGACTCGAGAATGACTGGGTAGTCATTATGGGCTTAATCCTCGTGCCTAGGAGATCTATAGGTCCCGATACAAGGAACCATATCATCTGGGACACCAGAATCATTTCGGGTTAAGTCTTATGTCAAAGATTGTTGTCGTGCTGTTTCGTATAAGTATGTACAATGCGGCTTGATACTATTGGCCGGTATGTAATGGATTTTAAGAGAAGATATTGTGGCTGTTCTCGATAATAAATTGAACAGCGTTATTCTTGGCGTGCATGTCTGTCATTTCTCGTTCGATATTCGTGTCTCTCATAATCGTGGGGGCAAACACTACAGCCAGATTTCTTGGGGTCATCTTCACTAGGTTAGTGAAATTCGGGTCATTGCAGTGGCGTGTGTATATCATACCAGATTTTCACTTTCTCTTGATGCAACGCGAGAGAGATGGAACATGAGAAACTCGAGGCAATCCCTGTGCGACCTTGGGAGGTGGTCGAAAACCTTCTGCAGGTGGTCGCACTTCTCCGAGTCGTTGGCTAGTGCTATTATGTATTGTTAGTGGTCAACGCCCAAAAACGATAATAGATTTTGGGATAGGCTGAAATATTCTTACAGTTCGTCGCCAGTACGCGGTCGTAGATACTGTACGTTAATAGCGGTGTTGGTAGCTTCCGGAAATACTGCTTTAAGACGCTAGTAACCGCCGTGATATCCATATCGGCGTCTGAGATGTCGAAATTTTCGTTCTTGTCAAACCCTTCTTGGATGGTCTTAACCTGTGAATTGCCACCCGTCTTGCGATAGATGCCCTCCATCTCCATGCCCCTGAGCTCAACCTCCTCAATGCATCGTGTTACGACGGAGGGAATCTGTCTACGTTCATAATCGGCTCGGTCTGCCAGCTCGGACCCAAAAAGAATGTTCGCAGGTTCAGCAGCGAGTGGTGTGGATGGACTCGCAACAGTACCATGTTTCGGCATAGTCTGGGCCTTTTTGAAACTGAAAAATCCTGGTCGACCGGGGTCTGCCTGCTGGCGGTTCAGGCTACTAGGCGGAACACGCGAAACGGGCGACTCTACTGGCGTCACGGTCAAGTCGTACGGGAGGCCAATGTTCTCACCGGCCGTGCCTTGTGGATGGCGCTCCGGCTGCTGGAACGCAACAACTGTCCGGTTGACACCTTTAGCAATGTTCCGGGCCACGGCCTTCGAGCCCTTCCCCCATTTATAAAAATTCCTCTTGTCCACCTTCCGGGCCTCAAGGATTGGCTCCTCTTGCTCTGGCGTGAGAGTAGTGATGCCTGTCTGGATACTCGCATTGTCCAGGGTGATGGAGTGATTAGAGGCACCCTTGTTATGATTGTAGATGCCAAGTCCGTTCGCAGGTAGCCGATTGTCCGAGTGAGTCTTGAACCTCTCTTGGATCTGGTGTGTGATGTCATTGTTCAAGTCTGCTAGCTGTGCGTTCTTAGAGACTAATCTTTCAAACTCGACGCGAGCACGATCACGGTCGGCTATCGCTCGGTTCCTCTCTTCAATAAGCTGATCACGCTCGGTGTGAAGTTGCTCAAGACTCGCCACCATAGACTGCTTTAATTTTTCTAGTCTCTGAACGAAGTCCTTGATGGCTGATTCCTCTAGGTCACGCGGATCGACGGGCTTTTTAGTTTCCTTGGCTCTCTCAACATACCCAGCAAGGGCTTCCAGTTGACGGATCATGATTTCTGTCTGAGTGTCGAGCACCGATACCGTTTTGCGCTTTTCCTCTACCTCCTGTGCTAGATTTTTAAGGTCTTTCTCGTTATTGAATTGGCGTTCGAGTTCCGCCACTCGTTGTTCAGAATTCCGTAAACGCGTTTTCAAGATTGCATGCTCATCACCAGAGGTCGTAGACAAAGGGCTAGTGATGTCGTGGCTAGGACCGTTGGCAGAATCCTCTGCTATAGGCGTCTTTGGCCAACGAGGTGAAGTGGTCGTACGTGTATTTTCGCTGAAGCTTCGCGAATGCCCGGCCCGAGAGGGAGTTGTCGACTCGATGCTGTTATTACGTCCATGCCGAACAAAATCGGATACGGCGCGAAGGATGGAAGATGAACCCGCATCTGTGCCCAAAATACGAGCCATATCTTCATCCATACTGAAGTCACCGCCGGCACTCCACCTAGGTAGTTTCGGAGATGATTTGTGTTCACCCCCTGGGCTGGCAAGATCCTGCCCGGGAGATTGACCCGGGGGTGCCGGCGGAGCTCTCGGGGTCATGTATGGATCATTTGGCTTTGGGTCGCCCATAGCAGGCCGAGGGAAGCCATTCACTAAAATGATTATAAGCTTGTCAATCCACGGTATAGTCAAAGGGATGGTACCTACCGCCTCTTGCGGCTGTGTGGGGGAGTTCTTTTCGAGCGATAGGTTTGGAGGTGTTTCCTGGTGTTGCCGTCAGAGGATCAACTTGTCGAGTGTCGTCTTCTTCTCTCGGCTTTAGGTCTTGTGAATTATTTGGCGTGGTGGACTGGTCAATAAAATGTGGACGTTGGTTTGCTTCATTAACCACAATTTCCTGCTCGGTTCGTCCCGAGCTGCTGTCTCGAGGGCTGATCGATTCTTGTAAAAGCCCAGATTGTTGTGAAATAGGTCTGCCATTTAGCTTCCTACTCCTGGGAGCCTCTTGTAATTTGAATTCCTCAGGCTTCCCATTCACAGGTGTCTGAGACCTGTCATCACCAGCTACAGACGTGTTCGATGATCCATTTTGTTCGGCCTTGGAAGATTTGGACAAGTTCCTACCTAGGCTCTTGGGAGGAAGATTGTCATGGTCGGATGAAGCCTGCCGACCTTTCTCCTGGAAAGCAATGTGAGGGGTGGACGATTGGGAATCCTGTTTCCTTTCTGGTGGTTTCTGAACAGTGAAATAATCTCTATCCTTGTTCCTCTTATTCGTATCGACAAGATTCTCAGATGTCGACCGCGGCGTTGCAGAGGGGATCGGGCTCGGATCTAGTGCAACCGGGATGAAAAAGCTCTGGTCATCGTTTCCAGCACTGGCCGCATCGCCCCCTGGAAAAAGGACCGAGTTCCGGTTGGACCGATAGGCGTGAGAAGGCAAAGACGAGCCATTGTGGTCAGTTAGACGCTCAGGTGATCTGGCAGGCCGTGAGCTGGTCATCAAATCCGACTCAGCGCGTGGATATGATGGCCGGGGCCGTGGGGAGAGTTCTGTGGGAAGCTCAGCGGGCGCATCGGGTTCGGGCTCGGTCCGATCGTTAGAGAACGCGTTCGGCGGAAGTGCTGGTAGGGATTTGTCTACCATAGACGATCCGTCCTTCTCGCGAGCTTTTGCTTGGGCAGCCTTGGCTTTTTTCCTACGTCTTGCCATAAGAGATTCATGGCAACTCATGCAGAAGATACCCTGTGAAGTCTTCGCGTAGCGTAGATTTTCGATCTTTCTCTTGCAATTCCGGCATCGAAAGCAAGTAGCACAAAAGGCTTGCTCGCCGGTCAGAATAGCGAGATCTTCAATCTTGTCGCCGCACGCACTGCAGCTGTACGTGCAGTTGTTGCATATCAGCGAACCGTCGCCAAGAAGTAACAGGTTTGCGTCCGAATCGAGCAGAAGACCGCACGTATTGCAGCGGAAGCAATTGAGATGCCATCGATTACCGGCTGTCAGAAGATGGTTAGATGACGCCTTGCGAGCATTGCGGTAATGTAAGGATAAAATAGAGTAAGACATCGCGAGGATGCACAGCACAATGGACAGGCGGATCTGGGTTGAGGACCAGGCGCGGGATTCGAATGCTTACCTAGTTCAAAAGCCTTCCCTTCTTCCAATATCTAAGCAGCATTCCGGTCAGCGGGTAGAACAGCAATTGGAGCAGCACCAGCACCAGCATCAGCACCAGCGGCTTCGGCCTTACCTCGCCGCATCCTTTGCATGGAAATATGTCATCCCCATCGACGGAACCCTCCATATAGTCCCCCATGGCTCCCTCGCTCCCTTTGGGATCTTCTTCGTGTAAGAGCGTCAGACAAGCTGGTGTGTTCTAGGTCGCGGAGAGCTTCGGCCAGTACGTAGTTCGATCAGCGTGTTAAGCAGCCAGTGTCCGAGAGCGTGGTATGCGGTATCGTAGGTGAAAAGAGTACGAGTAGCGGCGCAGACACAAGGGAGTGCGTATGTGGCAACATTGGCTGGCGGCTATGCAATGATAGAGACAGCTTAGCCTACCCAAACAGCAAGAGATGGATCAAGAGCAGGGTGATGGGATCCGGCGTCTGGCTAGGCACAGTGGGTCGGGGATCAAAGGTCGACGGTCGACGCCGCAATGGTAGTAGGTAGTCTCGCAAGCGGTGATTAGGTGTGCACGGGAAGGGGCCAGCCGGGAGTCGACAATGGGCATTCGGAGTTGAACACGGAGCAAAAGCGTCTCGCACACTGGATAGCAATCAAGCGCCGTTGGTGGCGGGAGCCGGTCGGTGGCAACGGCAGCAGACAGAGTGGGAGCCTCGACGTGGTATCGGTGTAATAGTGTCGGGCGGTGTCGCCTAGGCTCAGGATGGAGAAAATAAGAGGGGCGACAAGGCGATATGGAGAAAATAAGAAGAGGGAAAAGAAAATAGAAATAAAATAAAAGGAAGAGGGTGAAGGTGAGACACTATCAGCTGCGGATGTGCAGTGTCAGAGTGTCGAGGCCACAGATGCGGTACTGTACAGGAAGTAGTACTCAGTAGCCAGAGGACGAGCGTTGATAGGCTGTCCTTGAACGCTGGTTTGCCAAATCGATATCGAGAAGAGGCAGGAGAAGTGGAGGTACTCCGTACATACATACAGGAAGATGAAGAAGGCCAACGGAAAATACCAATGGCGGTGGCGGTCGACAGTGTAACTGACAAAGTGCCTTGCAGAGACTAGCCCATGGAACAATTGCAGTACACGGAGGCAAGACAAAAAATGACCTGGAGGGTCCTGTCAAGCTGCTAATTATTGCACCACAGTGGCAGCCATCGTACGTCTCGATTCATTCTCTCACGCAGAGCTTGAAAAGGGGGGTGCCAAAAAATCTGGGGACAACTTGAAGATTGCCTGGTTGCCAGGAACGCTACTTGTCGTACATCTGTAGGTAGCTGCTTTCCGTGGCGGGCATACGGAGTGCCTACCCTACCAGGTATCTACATAACCTGCCTAGGCTCATTTTGCTTCCTAGGCCTCATTATAGTATAGCGTAGGTGCTGTTCCTTACAGAGGGGTGCTTCGTGTTTGGCGACCTACTCAGTAGTACCTATTGGCGCCAAGAACGAGGTACAGTAGTACCCAGGCCCACCGAGGGTAACCTAGTCGTGTTTGGACCCTGATGGGCAGAACTGATATATTAACAGCTCGGCCGTACGTGCAGCCCGAGGATAGCTCGAGATGATAGTTCAAACAACCCAAACAAAGTCTGCTGTTTTACCATCGAGCACATATATAAGGCTTCTAAAGTCTATCAAGCTAGGCATGAGGGCCAACTTGTTCCGTTACTAAATACTTCGTATTCAGAATACATACCTAATTAGGTCAAGCGACTCAAGCCTTCTAGTGTTATGTAACAAACACTTGGTACACCATGCGAGACGTGCAAACCCCTTTCGATTGGCTGTTCTCTATCATAGATGTATTCCATATGTATTCAGGTATCGAACCTGCTCGCCGAGATGATTTGTGTGGTTGCACCTTTTAACTTTCGAGCTACGGTCGCCCAGACTCCCGGGTGTATCTGCGCATGTGTATACCTCAGGTTTCAACATCTCTGCAGGAACTTCGTAAGACCTCGTTAGCGAAAAGAATCTACTGGATGTTTGCCTATGGTATGTGGGGCGCCTTGAAGCCCAAGGCTGCTACATACTAATTAATATAGATTTACTAACCTACTTACACAGATACTGTACTGATCATGGTTGTGGTGTGCGCAATTGATACTTAGATACCAGGTACATACAACATACTCCTGCGAGCGCTAACAAACAGACAGTCCTTGACCCCTCAATGCAGTACCTAGGTAATAACCCCTTGCCCTCCGCTTACACTAAGGCACGATGGCGGGGAGTGAGGGTTCTCGCCAGATGATCGGCACTGCGCGAGCCGTATTGGGGGCTGGTCTCTTTGGACTGCGGCATCGTGTTAATAATGTGTGAGAATGTTCTCTATCATGTTCTAGTGTGGCATAGAGGCATTTGATTACAACGTTGGAATGCGCGCGACGTTTCATTGCTTTAATAGCCGGGTGCGGTTGGACAGCCCAAAAAAACCCACTTACAGTACTTCGTACTTCGTATCTATCTCATAAGTACGTTGTAGGTGTTTAAACATGCAGCTGTACGGACTATACTAGATACTGCTGTATAATCACCTTGAACAGGCATATCCCGCCAATATCTTTCTATATCTGCCCTTCCTCGAGGTCTTCATACCACACTGCATCTCGGTGTTAAGAGTTTCAGCTCTAAAATTCTCTTCTCAGTGCCCGTTAATTAATTTATATCTCGGTACAGAATACTATCTATAGTTCTACTTCAACAGCAACTAGGTACCTCCATGTAATTACATATATATAGTTGTAAAATAGGAGGTGAGTCTCATACTCAAGCATTCTACATATGATTTTCCTGAACTGGTAGATTGCAGTCCACCTACAAACAAGCTCCCCTGCAGTAGGCCTTGCCTCATACACTTAACTATGCATAGCTCGGTACTACTTCATAAATAGGTCCCAGTCCGGATAGTTATAAAACAGTGCCCACATAACTGCTGTGACCAGGCTACCTATGAATGGAGTACGGAGTACTTCGCAGTTCTGTTCAGGAAAATTGGCCAAGGCAGCACCCCCAAGCTTCTGCCCCAAGGATTGTTGATCGATCCATAAGTGGGCATCTACCTAGCCAGCGTTTCATGTTTAAAATAAGATCCACCCACATTTAGCACGCTAATAGCATCACACGTGTTTAAATGCTACGTCGAGCGTGCTGCGTAATGTACTACTAGCGATACCATACACATTCAAATTGTCAGGTAGTAAAGTAGGAGGTAACAACTTTCATTGTTGTAGGCATTGCATACATTCAATTTATGCGTGTACAGAATCTCTTGATGTGTTTTGTGTATCTGCGATATCTTGCCCTTCACCTCAATACGGGCACTTGTAGTCAATTTATTCAACATGATGTTCTCAAGGATCCCCTCGTGCTAAGATCATGTAGGTGGTCTAACCTACATGTACAGTACATTACTGTGCCTTTTGTAGGTACGGTATTACTGGTACTAACCTCAGGCGGATTGGTAGTTGTGCTTCTTACGCATACATGTGTAGTCAAGGGCTCTGTCTAGGGTCCTATTGTGTAACCGTACTGTATGTCCAATAAAACCAGCAACTACAGTTCCATCATCTCAGCACGTTTCGCTCTTACCCGCACCTACATTACTTACATACTACATGTACTTACGTACCTAGGTACTCAACCGTGTCCTTAGTGTACCTACTTATTCTTACCTTACTTTACCTTACCTTCCGTGGGTAAGGTAGGTAGGTTTTTTACCCAAGACTTTCACTCGACACGATAATGAGCAAGCGGGTAGAATGGCCAAATAGTATTTTATTCTCGATACACTATCAATACTAATTGCATGCATTCTTCGGAAGAAGCACGACTTCCTGCCTGTAAACCCATCCGTCTCTCAACATATAGGTAGCATGCAACAAGCGTCTACTTACTCAACCGAGCCATCTACCTTTATAGGCTCCTCCTCGCTGTCCTAATTACCATCATCCTTCCCTTGGCTTGTGGTAAGCCCTACTACAAGTGCTCATACTAAAGTATCGATATAAGTAAGTTATGGGAATGGAACAGTCCACGCTCTGATACACACAAGATCCCTCGATTCCATCACCATGCCTTGTTGAAGGAAGATTATACCTATATACGGGGATAGAACCCGATTTGGAGAGGCTAGATTTCAGTACCTACAGATCTCTACTATCTAACCCGGCGTCAGCCGTGCTAAGTCTGGAGTGGTAGGTATGCGGCGTGCCGGCTCTAATCAGCGTGATCAAGATATCTGTGGACAGCCCCAGGAATTCCCGTCCACTGCCCAACGTGGCTGACATCCTGAGTGGTCAAAACAATGACTATTGTATACACAAGCTGCTTCAGTCACCGCGATTCCAATTTGAGCATCCTAAACAAGGTCCAGCACTACCTACAGGCCGATGATTCAGTCACCATAAGCCGGTCTGCTGTCATATGCAGCTTATGGCTGTGGCTAGGTGACGGGTCTACCGGTATATACAATCGCGAGGGTCAAACAGTCCTCCGTGTATGCATTATCAGCCGAAGGCCGGGCCAATGCAGCCCCAGTGCAGCCCCGATGCGGCCCCGATGCATTCCTCGCAGCTACACGTCCGTGGGAGACCAGAAACTTGCCCGACATGCAAACAATCTCTTAGACGGGCCTGTCTGCAGACCGTCTTGGATCTTTGTGTTTTTACGTACACCCATTTTAAGACACTACGCCCACTAGCCACAAGTTCGTTCATCGTGGGTATCCTGAACCTAAGCTAACAGCAGCGCATTCATTTTCAATTTCATTTGTATTTTTAAGCTTCTATACAGGTAGCCTCTTCCATGTTGAAGATTCAATGAGACCATTTTGCGGTAGACGACCCGATGAAAACACTATCCAATATCCTATAGCACGTAAGAGCAAAATGCTGAGCGCCGAGCTCACAGCATAATCCAGCGTCTTAAGCATATGCCGAGTAACCCATCCCCGAATACATCTTCGACGACTAACAGTGTATTGTCATCCTATGTCAGGCTCGACCTGCAAAGTACCTGGGTAGTGTGGCTTCTAGGTTTTATATTCCCTACCATACTAATTCTATCAGTCCTAGTACCGTCGGCGTAATACTGTTGGCCAAGGGTCTACCTTTCAAATCCAGCAAGAGAAAAATTCCAATGTGGTGTGTAATGTTCACTAGGGGCCTAAGATCTACTCGCATAGCAAAGTCCAACCGTTTCGCATGTAACCAGATCAGGTTGGCGATCCGCTATGTCCTTAGGTGGCATCAAGATCGTACACGAAAGTGGACTGTTTGTTGGGGCCCAGCAGTACACAGCACTGCCCAATTTCATACGGATTAGTCAGAGTGAAGACAACCATCACTCTCCTAGTTTGCTAGACAACACTCGGTGCTTCAGATGCTGTATGCCGTGGGATTATCCAGGTAATCAGAAAAAAAAAATAAATTCGATAACTCCAAGCTTCAACTCCGTAATCTAGATAAATAGTATCATATATATAAGGTTAAAAAAAAAATCGAAGCCGGGCGCTCAGCCATCTGACTTTTAGGTGACATGTCCGAGCCTGTTGCAAATTTTGCGTACCCCGCAAGGACCGGAAAACTCCTTTAGGAGTTTGTCCTGCCGACTACTTTACCATTAGTCCATTGAGGTCTAATTGGGAACATCTGTTAGAAGGGGGCTGCCTTTTTAAAACTATATGCCTACCATTAGGCGCAGTACTGGGAAGTCAAGGTGTCCCATATTGAATACACGCCAAGGTGACTACGATTTCCCGGCTGTCACAGATCCTGTCCGTTGAATCTGTGCATGTACACCTCGACAAGGGTACTACCAGCGTCGTAGATATACGCAGCGGTTGCAGAGACTGATTTGTTCCTTCTTTCAACCCGAGGAAGACGTACGACGTATACCTACGTACTTTGAGATTGAGGAGACCGGCCATTCCTTAGACCGAGTCGTAGATTCCGTAAGGCGGTGTGCCGTCCTGTGGGACTAGCAAGAGACCTCGAGCCAAGCAAAATGTATGTCCTCGAGCCAATTGACCAACAGGATAAGGGAGGCCATCAGTGAGTGATTCATGGTCTATGTTCCAGGTCATATCCATCTACTATCTCTACAGCATATCTGTCTATCATTGAGAAATTTACGTTTTGTAGGTAATTATCTGTTGACCGGTGTATCGCCTCGAACACCGAACACACATAATTGATGCGCCTCGTGTCCTGGTAAGTAATTACCGCTATCGTAGAGAGAGAGTGTGCCAAAATTAAACGCCCGTTGCCCACACGTACATATTCATTAACGAAAAATCCGGCGGAGCTCTTGCCTAATCATCCTGTAATACGCGGGTGCCTGACCATAATACTGTTGGATATATGTGATCAGCAATGAGCCCTGGGAATACAGCCACGATCGATGATTGAGGATCATACAATACGTACTATAACGTTGCCGGAATACTAGTATCAGACTGCCTCCGATTATATTCGAGAGTATCGACGACCGCCCAGCCGAGTCTTCGATACAAGGGTTGTCCCACGCGCGAGGCTTCTAGATAAGCTGGGATTCCTTCTCTGTCGGCTATATCAAGAACGCTATGCAGAAGTGCGGAGCCAATACCGCGGCCATGATAGCTATGCCGGGTACATAGATGCGTGAGTACTAGAGAAAGTTAGAAAGAAATATCAATGTTAGGGCCATGTTTACGAGCATCGATGTTGGTTTTCGCAAAGGCATACCTAGAGTATACTCTTCACAACCTCCAGCAATAAGCCAACCGAGAAAAAAAGAACGATAGAGAAACACAGAGGGAGTGTTACCCAGTTTATCCCCCGCCCGATGCTTCTTTCCCATCTCTACCAGACCATTGAAAAACTCTTGATAGAGAACGGAATTCGAGCCTTCAGGGGGATCCATGGCGTATTTTGACCCGTTCGGTCTCGCATTCTCTTCACCAAACTCTTCCACTCTTTGTCCCCCTTCGTTCCCATCGTCTTCGCCAGGGCCGGCAGGCTCTCCTGCCTCATTATATAGCACAAACCCCTTTGCTAGCCCTGTCATCCCGGGAGGGGTTTCCCACTTCGCCCATGCAACGACCATTCCGTTCTCGTTGTCTACAACCTTGAATTGATGCGTCTTCGGGTCGGTGAAGCGTCGACGAATACGTTCCTCCTGCCAAGACCACATGGCTGGGATTGGTCCCCACCAGTATGTATACTCGGAATTCGAGAAAGCATCCATGTCTATGTCGTCTTTTATCAGTGTTCACGCACGGCCCAGGGCTTACTGCAGCTTGCAGATATGAAAAGAACAGCGCCGGATAACAACTGCTCGACTATGATGACTAGTGGACCGACGAGTGTTGGATCAGCTGCTAGCCCACTCGGCCAACAGCCTCACATGCACCATTTGACCGGCATCCCCGGTGGAAAACCAGAATTATGCATCAAAACTTGCAGATACATATAACTAGAACAGTACTCACTATAACGAATAGATTAGTCTCCAATTCGTATAATGTAACAGAGATATATTATTCAGCTCAGCCCAACCTCACCACTAATGGATTTGAACCGAAAACCGGACGAGGCACTCACCAAACTTCAGTTACACTTGGTACATCTGCTGGTGTACATCTGGATAGTGTAAAACCTTCGGGTAATGTTGGCGGAGGGGTGAATGGGAGCGTCATAGTAATGAATTGGAGCGCGGACGACTAGGATCGTTTAGCGGAGTACTGTAGCGCTTGCAGATAAACATGGAACAGAGTGCTGCTGCAGATAAATGCGATGACAGCTTGGAGGCTACATTCACACAGGTCAAGAGGAAGATAGGTAGAGATAGCGACTCCAGCGCGGTAGATATGGCATTCATGGAGACAATGCGTGACTCATTTGAGACTAAACAAGGTTTAGCAACGACCGAGATGGATCAACACTACTCCGGGTACGGAAGTGCTCTATTTTCTACGAACATGCCCTGGTACATGAAAGTTCTGGGGCAACGACGAGTACCCTCAGCATACGTTGATATACAGTTGGATGGACATCGATGCACCTCTTGATGTTTGAGGTGTATGAAGCTTCTTAGAAGGATATATAAATTGTGATTATGATACATGAGCATGAAGATACACACGACATACATGAGCGACACGGAAGGGATTCAGGCGGGCGCGAATTCGTCCTTGTCTTCGGCTGGGCCGCTGGCCTCGACGGCGTATGGAAACGTGGAAGGGCCAAATATCTCGTCTTCCAGAGGAGACCGTACTCGGGCCATGGACTTGATGGCCCTCATGACTTGTGCACAGTCACTCTCGATATCGCAAAGAGTAGCAGCGTCCTCCTTCGACCACGGACCCGACCGATCGAGTTCTAGGTAGGCTCGCGCAAGCCGATAGAGCGTTGTCGCCGTTGGCCGTAGGTGGCGAGGAGATGAACCTTGCCTACGAGTGTCTAAAGGAAGTGCGTTTCGCATGGCCTGCTTCGCACGAACCATATACCACCCGGTCCAATTCGGCATGAGGACTTCCTCACAAATAGTAAACGCTTCCTTGTACCGCTTCATTTGCACGAGAACCTGCACATGGTAGTTCCAATTTTTGCTGTCTATCTCAAAGCCTGCTTTACGCACTACCCTGACCAAGTCGAGAAGGCCGCCAGCATCGCCCGCCTGGAATAGCATCTCCTGCATTACACGCAGGCCACCAGACAAGACATAACGGTATTTTGGTGATATGATATTGGGTTGAGGTTGGCCACCCGAACCGACCGATCGTGCGGCCATTTTGGCCTGCTTGAAGAGAAGTTCCCAAGTGGCCACTACACGATCGTGCTGTTGATCATGATGACTCGAACGTATCACAGCAGTGAGCATAGATATAGGCAATAGGCCGTCATGGTTGGAAGTATCCTGAAAAACATGGCGATAGAGCTGAACGAGTTCGTCAACTTGGACGCTGTTGTTGAGCTGAGCGAAGATCTGCATCATTGTGCCGAACTGATAGACCTCACGCCCGGATCGAAGCAGTTCTCTCGGCTCTACGGGCCTCGAAGTCTGACGAGTTTTCGGTTCGGTTTCCCGGCCGGCTTTGTGCCCGTAGATGCGGAAAAAGATGCGCAGCGCGCCGCCAATCCATTGCTCCCCGCTGCGTCGTTCCCGCTGCGCCGGCGGCATATTGTGCCACTGTCCTAGTGCTTGACTGATGCGAAAGAGAACCTCTTCCGTAACGGGAAGATTATATTCCTTCATGAGCAGGGAAAGGCGTCTAACCAGCGCCGGCTCTCCCGTCCGGAGAAGGGCGCCCATGACGATCTGGAAATGGGTCTGGGTTACCTGAAAAACGTTGTCTTTCAAGGCGACGGTGAGAAGGTGGAGTGCATGCTGCGATTGGCGACACAGCGCGAGCCCGAGGAGTAATTGTTGGTATGTAAACTGATTGTAGGCTACATCCTTGTCTGCCATGACGGTAAGAATCTTATTGATACTAGCCAGATCCCGGCGTAGCGCATGATAGTAAAGAAGTTTATTCCACATGCGTGTCGTGTCCACTCCCTTGATAGCCGCACGCGTGCACACGTCTTGCGCTTCCTTGAGAAGGTCATTCTGACAGTAAGCATCAACTAGGCTGCTGAGTATAGCATCGTTGATAATGACGCCAGTGCTGCGCGCGCGACGGTATAAATCAACAGCAAACCCCAGATCGCCTCGGGATCCGGCCATCTGCATCAAGGTCCCGTAACTGTACGTATCGGGCCCGCAAGCCTCGCACAGGCGATCAAACGTCGCGATCGCCCCATCGTAGTCGTCCGCTTTGGCGTACGCATTTAGCAATATGTTCCACGCGTAGGTGGCGGGTTGCACTTTGAACTTGTCGGTCATGTCGTCAAAGATGCGCTGAGTCTCTTCAGGCTCTGCATTGACAGCATTCACCTGAAGCAGATGAGCAAAGGTCTTACTGCCTTCCTTGGCGTTGAAGATGCCCGCCTCGGGATCGTCGCGAAAGCGCTTCACATATTCAGACCACAACGAGTACACCCTCTCTTTGTTCCCCTGTGCTGCATGGAATCCTAGATGCTTCTGGTAGGCCCGCCGAGAGGGCACGCCGTGAAACCTGTGCCAGTCGTCCCAGAGAAGCTTGACGCCGGCCAGCATGTTGCCTACCGGCGTGTCCGCCCTCGTGTAAGCGCCGAAGGCGATATGGAGGGCAGCATGGCTAGGTGAACTGCCGGGCAATTCTCGGTACATGACATATACGTCTTGTATGATGTTTCCCCTGTTCATCTCTCGCGCGCCCCTCAGACAATCTTCGAAAGCAAAGAAATCCTTGCTTAGGAGCAGAAGAGGAATCACGTGTGGCTCTTCGCATGAAACAAGAGCCAACCTGACCAACAGTTTCTGTAGGGCTTGTAATGCTTCACGGCTGGTTTCGTCGCTAGATGGATCGCTTAGCCGCTCAGCAATGTGGTTTTGAAACACCAAGACTTTCTCGGCAAGACCGGAAACCGATGCGGAATTCCTCAGGTGCTCAGCAATCATGTTAAAATCCAATCGAGCAGTCATCTCCGGATACAGTTTCCAGATGTCGTTTAGGAACTCGGTTGTCGGGAATTGGAGAGCGAAGGCCAAGACCAAATCCAGGGCCTCAATGAGCGCGGTATTGTCGAGAGTGCGGACCTGTAGTCCTCGCTCGAAGACAGACAAGGCTTCGGGGAAAGTTGCCCGGCTTAGCCCGGCGAAGACGGCAGAGACAAACATGTCATGGCTCCAGTCCGAGACATGCGACCCGCGAAGCATTTCGAAGATCCTCGACGAGACTGGCGGTAGGCCGGTGGCCGTACTAGAGAGGGATGATACGGTCTGTCGAGAATTCGGTGGTCGGACGGGCTCATGCAAAGCGTGGTCCTGAGGCGATACGGTGTTGGCTTCGGAAGTGGCTTCGCCGGGGTCTTTGCCGCCGAGGCCGTATTCGCCCTGCCCACTGTCAGTGGTGTGCGTGTGGCTATTCTCTACAGCTGGCCGTTGCGAGGGGGCGGAGGGCGAGTCGGGCTGCTTTTGAGGCAAGGAGGAGTTGTAGAGACGAGGCGAGACGTGCGAAGGCCGGGTCCGGAGCCGCAGTCGATCGTGGCGACGCGGCGAGAGCGGCGAGAGGCGGCGCCGCATCAGCGAAACGGCACCGGCAGGGTATAGAAAATCGAGCACGAAGGCCGAGGCGTTGAGCGGCGGGTCTCGTCTGGCCGGGTCCAGAGAAATCGTCCCCATACTCATGACCATGTCGGCGTCGGCGTCGGTGACCGTACCCGTATTCACGCCCGTGCCCGTGCCCGTGCCCGTGCCCATGCTCATGGCGCTGTGGTCCATGGTGCCATGCCTCCTCTTCTTCGTAGTGGCGCGAGTTGCAGTGCTGCTGCTGGCTGTCATGCTGTGAGCCGTGGGCCCGTGCATCAACGCGCGCCAGGCCGCGGTGAGCTCGATATCGGCCGCCCCATGCTGCCAGAAGGCCGTGTGCAGCTGCCTTGTCGGCCGCAGAGCCTGTTTATGAGGCTGGAGAGCGCGTAAGCCGCATGGTTCCAGACATGCGACGCTCCTCTCCAGCATTGGCGACGACGCCTAACGGACAGCCCCACGCCCTCAACGAGAGACGGGCGACGGCGGCCGACGGTGGTGGCTGTGAGTGAGAGAGAGAGAGAGAGAGAGAGAGAAGCCCATTCAGGGCATCGTCCGAACCCCGGTCCCAGGCGACCCTGGCTCCTCAGAGCGGCAAGTGAACAAGAGCGACAAAGGCGGCGATGCGCGCAGTCCCTAGACTTCTCGAGACGACGGAACCACCACAACGATCGAAACCCCCCAAGTACCAAGGATGAGATGGCGGAACTCGGCCGGCAAGAATCATCTGCGAGCTCTCTACCTGGCGTCGGTACTGGGCGAAATGGTCATCGAAGCAGATTAGCAATCAAACGCTCTCTGGTATGTACGTAGAGGACTGTCGAAGCCCATATATGATACGGTGAAATTTTTTGGGAATTTTTTTATAGTCGTCGTGCCAAGCCCCACCGGATGTAGGTTAGGTACGGAACATGAAGGTACTAATGTAGGTAGGTCGATCTGATAACCTCTATGTGCATCCAGCTTCATGTGCCTTTAAGTGGGGTGGGACCATGGTGGGCGTTTGGATAGTTCCCCACTCCTACGGAGTACCAGCCACAACAACCCCGGCTCAGCCCGTGCAAGGTACCTACTGTAAATCAACCAACCCCACCACTCAATGAGCATCAAGAAAGGTAGACCTTCAAAAAATACCAACACCGACACCGACAACGCCATCGACAGCGACATCAGTATCCAATTGCCATCATCGCAAACCGGCAGCATAACGTCGGCCAGACGACGTTCCCCCTGCCTACCACTACGTTCAATCCGAACCCATACGTAACAATCTCGTCTGGAAGCCGAAAAAGCAAGGGAAAAGAGGAGAGAGCCGAAGAAGGGAAAAGCGAAAAGCGAAAAAGGGGAAGAAAAAAGAACCGCGCCATGGATCTGACCACCTTTATCATGTCTGGCCGGAGCCAGGCGCTCCTCTACGGCGACTACGCCACATACCACAGACTGCTATCCAAGAGGATGCACACGTCGCGCAAGAAGCTGAAGATCGTCAGCAAGAACCGATCCAAGTTCGTGAAGACGGGCCCGATCACCGCCCAGCAGGCTGCCGAGGACGACGAATTCGTACGCCTGGCCCTGCTCACGGCCGAGCGGGCCTGGGCACATGCCATGCGCCTCAAGGCCGTGCACGTCGCTGACGCCAAGGGCCTCAACGGCCGGGCGCGGTCCCACGTCATCTCGCGGCTGGACAAGGGCGCGCGCACCGCCGAACACCTTGCCGCCGTCCTGGCCGATGCGAACACCGCGAACACCGCCGATGATGCGAAACAGAACACCGACGCCCTCGAAGCCCGCGCCTATGCCGCCATGGTGCGAGGCGCCGCCGACTTCGAGCGCCAGAGCTGGGACGGCTGCCTGCGCAGCTATTCGACCGCGCGCATCATCTACACCGCCCTGACCGCGTCGCTGCGGGCCGACGTGGTCAAGGACCTCCTGTCCGAGACCATCGACCCTTCCATCCGCTACGCCGCCTACCAGAGCAAGGTCCCGCGCACCCTGGCCATCCCCACTATTGCTCGCAAAGCCTTCCCTTCGTCTGATGACGCTCTCGTCGCCCAGATCGACCGCCTGGCCCCCAGCCTGCTGAAGCCCACCGACGAAGCCGCGGCCAGGGGCCAGCCCGACGCCCCGAGCGCGCCCCACGCCATCGCCTGGCGGTCGCGCGATGTCAAGATCGAGGACGCCTCCATCGCGCTCGCCATCGCCTCGACCGAGCTGGCCACCGCTCGCCTGGCCGAGAAGCTCCGGTCCTCTGACGTGCTGCTGCCCAGGGAGATGGCGCTCGCCTACGACGAGGTGCTCATAGCCAGCCAGGACGCCGCCGACGCCACCAAACACGCCATCGACGAGTTGAAGGACGAGGGCGTGTCGCAGGCCGATGGCCGCATCCAGGGCCTGCAGATTGTCCGCACCGCTGTCAATTACCAGATGATCAGTTGGAGGATCGGCCGCAACCGAGTGCTGAGCGGTGAGCACGACGGTGCCCTCCTAGACTCTGCTCCGAATACCACGCGGAAGTCGAAGAAAGACGCGTCCTTGCGAAAAGCCGCCAAGATCGAACCCCCCGGCCGGCGAGTAGCTCGCCTGAAAGAGAAAGTCGTACTCTACGATGCTACCCTACAAAGTCTTGATTCCATCAAAGAGCTCCCCGGTGTTGCCGCCGACGATGGGCTGCTCCAGCAGCTGGATGCGACTGCTGCATATTTTCATGCACTCAAGTAAGCCGCAGAGGATCTATCTCCCTATTAGTATAGCTGATGCTAATCCGGCCATTCCAGGTGTCTCTCTATCGCACGGTCGCACTCCCTGGCCGATCAATCACGTAATGCCCTGGCTCTCACCAAACATGCATACGACCAAAGCCTACAGTCGGCCGCCTACTTTTCCAAGCATGGCGCATCCTCGTCGGAGTCGCCCATTTTGAACATCGAGATTCGCCAGTCAGATATCCAATTCCTTCATACTCTTTTGAAGGGGGAATTGCAGAGGTGTCGTGCCATGGCAGAGATCGACAGTCTAAGAGGCAAGGCAGCGACGACAGCTTCGCAGACCAAGCCCCCTCTTGTAGACAGGCTCCAAGAATATCCAGAGGAGGGCGTGGACTTAGGGAACATGGTTGACTATCCTCCCCGCATCCAGCCTATCCCAGTGAAGCCACTGTTTTTCGATGTTGCTTGGAACTACATTGACTACCCCAGAAAGTCATCGTCTGCGACTGTCGAGGAAGAGGCGGAACCGGCACCAGCTCCAGAGCCTAAGAAAAGGGGATGGTTTGGCTTTGGACGTTAGCGGGCTGGATGACGCATGGGGCCAGATCTGACGTACTCCAAAGACAGGTCATGGAGTAGTGTGGGGAAAAGGAAGGATAAGAGAGCGTTCTCTATAAGACATTCTCTTTCACCCTCACTTCATCGAGGCCGTCACCCCTTATCCTGTCTTCAATGTGGCATGACACTACCTGGAAGATTACCAGCAACCTTCCCACGTTTGCGTTTAACAGCCATAAGCGGCGACTAGGGCCAGTATACCTCTTTGTAGCCTTTTATCTGATTCTTGTACTGTAATGCTACTAGTTGGCCTAGCCCAAAGCCACGGCACAGCAGTCCATACGCATAACGTATCAGCTGGAGGGGGAGCTCTTGGATACCGATCGAAAATAGCATCAGAAATATAAGTAGATTGTATATCGCTTCATTATATTGTCCTCTAAGGTGGCTGCTGTGAACTGGTAGCGGGCTGGAAACGTCATGCTGCTCGTAGTCGCAAGGGCATTTAGGTGAAGTGGATATAGTGTCCCCAGACGATTTTCATTAGAGACGAGCGGTTGATGCTGACCGAGACGCCTAAATGTAGCTTCCTATACTCTGTGTCTTTTCCAGTCATTTGGGTCTTACTCCAAGAAGGATGGAATAAAACAGAGAAGAAACCAGGGGGAAAACCTCGAGAGTTTCCGGACTGCCGAGCCAATGGACTCGAGCGGGCGCCATTTCAATTGAGCGTCAGCCAACCAGCGGGCAAAAAACCTATATAATGGACAGAGCACGAACACTTGTTCGCGCAAATTATCATTATCCCCAATAAATCCAGAACCAAGTACTTGAGGAGCTGGACATCAACGGCCGGGAGTCTAGGGAAAGCATAGGAATTAGACTCCACTAAATTAGACGATAGAAGTAAGTGTCTCCGAAATAGTGTCCACCGTAGCCGAAATAGTAGGAGGTACTTTTCAAAGTCAGGAAACAACGAGAGCTGGCCTTTGCAGCGGGTTATTGCGGCTAGAGACTAATGATACCTAGCAAGTCCATCACCCCGAACCAGATTATACCAATAGCCGAGCTTCCGAATAAAAGGTTTGTAGTATTAATTCACAATGTCCATCTGCCAACATGCACTATAAATCCGAGTTTCGGTGATCGCAAGGCAGTGACTCCGCTTTGGTTGACTTACCAGTGCTATTTCTTCAACTTTGTTCTATATGCCTTCTTATGAGTCTGGCCTAGGAATCGTTTTGTCAGATGAGCTGATTTCGGTCTCTTATCACCTACAGACACGTCTAGTCGTGCTCATGACGGAAGTCCTAAAAGGAAGAAACGCGACACATGGCAGGGAGATAACAGAGAACACCGATGTAACATTGATGATCATGATTTGAGAGGCGATGTCATTAAGTTGGCTTTGTTGTTATGCAACACGTTATATACAGCGCTGGATTATCGGAGCAACCTACCCCACCCCTATGCTAGATATCATCCCATGGGGCCACAAATGTCTTGAACCCGCCAAACCTGGAGGCCGTGCCTGTTTTCCTGTATCTCAGAACGCCCCTACCGCCGCAATATAGCAAGGTGACTAACGCAAGTTCCGTATGGGAATCGTGGTATAAACAAATCGCAAGTATGGGTACAGTTTGATGTACAGTGCGGTAAGTTTACCGCAACTTTTCCGCTCGCGGGAGGATGGAAATATATTTCATGAAATAACGACCATGTCATGAGCATTTACGGCTTCTTCTCGTCCTCTGGCTTGGCGTCCTCCGGCTTGGCCTCCGATGATGAGGCGGATTGCTCGCTGGACTCGGATCGAGCCTTGTGCATCTTGTCGAAGAGGTTCAAGCTGGCCATCTGCAGCTCATCCGTCTTAGCCTTGATATCCTCAGCAGTGGCAGTGCCCTCTCCTGTTTGGTTCTTAGAGACAAACTCGCGTAGAGAGTTAATCTTTTCTCGGATGCCGTCGGCCTCCGTCTTGTCCAGTTTATCAGTAAACTCGTTCAGAGCCTTTTCAGTGTCGTTCAAGACGCTGTCGGCTCGGTTGGCAGCCTCAATGGCATTCTTGCGCTCCTTGTCCGACTCCGCATATTTTTCGGAATCTTGAACCATTTGCTCAATCTCCGAATCGGAAAGTCCGGAACCAGAAGCAATGGTGATGGATTGGTCTTTATTGGTACTCTTATCCTTGGCATGGACGTGGACGATCGAGTCAGCGTCGATATCGAACGTGACCTCAACCTGTGGGACACCGCGATGTGCGGGAGGGATACCAACGAGCTGGAAGTTGCCCAGAAGCTTGTTGTCTTTTACCAGCTCACGTTCACCCTGGTAGACCTTGATCTCTACAGCCGTCTGGAAATCTGCCGCTGTGGAGAATACTTGTGACTTCTTGGTGGGAATGGTCGTGTTGCGGTTGATCAAGCGGGTGAAAACGCCACCGAGTGTCTCAATACCCAGAGACAGAGGCGTAACGTCGAGTAGCAGTAGATCTTTGACTTCACCAGAAAGGACAGCACCCTGGATGGCAGCACCCATAGCAACGGCCTCGTCGGGATTCACTGACTTGGCAGGCTCGCGACCGAAAATGCTCTTCACTGACTCGGTGACCTTGGGCATGCGGGTCATGCCACCAACCAGGATGACTTCTTGGATGTCCTTAGCTTGGAGACCGGCATCCTTCAGCGCCTTGCGAACAGGCTCAACCGTCTTGGTTATTAGTGGGTCCATCATGCTTTCAAGCTGGGAGCGAGAGAGCTTTGTATTAATGTGCTTGGGGCCGGAGGCATCGGCAGTGATGAAAGGCAAGCTGATGTCAGTCTGGAGGGACGATGACAGCTCGATCTTCGCCTTCTCAGCGGCCTCGCGGATTCTCTGGATGGCCATACGGTCACTGGATAGGTCGATGCCGGACTCCGATTTGAATTGTTGAACAAGGTGGCGCACGAGACGGATATCGAAGTCCTCACCACCCAAGTGCGTGTCACCATTTGTGGATTTCACCTCGAATACGCCATTCTGGATCTCGAGGACCGAGATGTCGAAAGTGCCACCACCCAAATCATAAACAGCAACCACACGGTCGGCTTCCTTCTCAAGACCATAGGCCAAAGCCGCAGCAGTCGGCTCGTTCACTACACGCAGGACGTTCAGACCGGCAATCTGACCAGCGTCCTTGGTAGCCTGACGCTGAGAATCATTGAAATACGCCGGGACAGTAACAACAGCATTCTTTATGGGCTTGCTGAGATATGCCTCAGCAGTCTCCTTCATCTTGTTCAAGACGAAGCCACCAATTTGCGATGGAGAGTATTTCTGGCCGCGCGCCTCGACCCAGGCGTCGCCGTTACTGTGCTGCGTAATCTTGTAAGGAACCTCTTTGATATCTCGTTGGACCTCGGCGTCGGTGAACTTTCGGCCGATCAATCGTTTAGTGGCGAATAGAGTGTTTTCGGGGTTGACAACCGCTTGCCGCTTGGCGGCGACACCAACTAGCCGCTCGCCATCGTTGGCGAACGCGACAACTGAGGGGGTGGTGCGAGCACCTGTAGCCACGTTAGCACGGCTCCCACGTTTCTCATGGACGATGACGACAGGCATATTTTACCTTCTGAGTTCTCGATAATCCTTGGGGTTTTGCCCTCCATCACGGCAACGGCCGAGTTTGTCGTGCCTGCGGCCGATACGTTAGCACGGGGTGTTCTCGGATGCTAGGGTATCTCCATTCCGTTCCCGAGATCGTACCTAGATCAATACCAATGACGGCACCCTGCACCTTGCCCTCGGTGGACTCATAGCGGGCAAACGTGGCGCCCAAAGGCTTCCGTAGCGGCGTCGCCCACCGGGGAGTTGTGGATGCCGCTCGGGGCAGCTGTCGTAGGCGAGAGAGTCAGTCTGCGGACCCGTGCTACACAGCGCAGTTGCTCGCAATTGCTAGCAGCCTCTGCGCGCCGAATGGTGGGAATGACTTACAGCCCTAGATAAGCGTGAAGCCAGCATGATGACCGATGCGACCGGGTACGGAGACGAACGGGTGCGAGCTCCGGAGACAACGGACGCACAAGACGAGACGAGACAAGAACGTATGGGCGATCGGGTATTATAAAGGGAAGACAATGAGTGTGTGCGGCCGAGAAAGGTGGGAAGCAGGAGCGTAGGTTGATAGAAGAGGGACCACGACGTTGTAGTGAGAGGGAAAATGCGAACTCAAGTACTGTGCTTTAGTGCAGAAAATTTCAAGTGATCGAAGGTTCCCGAGAGCTTCTCACAGGCGGTCTGTGCTGGCAGAACTGGTTATTCACTGGTTTATCGGACTTTCGGGGTTAGTACTGGCAAGGATCCCCGCCACCTGCCACCGATATCATAGGTGGGGCAACAATGATGTTTTTAGTGTACGAAGTACAGCGATTGCCTACCAGTGGTATGATACATGATGGTGAGGCCTTGAGAAACAATTTAAATCGTTGTAGACCAAATATACGATCGTGGCTGCAATATTTTCACCTACGGCTGCGGCCTCAAGCAGATAATAAACAAACAGCACCCAGTAACAGTAGTAATTACCCTTTTTGGCGTAATAGTAAACCCGTAGACCTGTAGCCTGAGTTACTCCGTAGATATGTTGACTTTTAGTTCGACCCGTGCTGAATATGAATACTTCGTAATACAATGCAATAACTATACTATTCAATTTTCAAGGTCTCATTACACATGCATGCGTTACTACCTTGTAGCACTTCAAACAAATTATTTCGCATTTTGAACACATATAGGGCAAAATAGAAACATTCTGGATTTTTGACGTATAATGAGTGTTCCCCACAATTGTATGCTGGTACAGTATCTACGAATAGAAGTCCAGATAAAGGCCAGTGAAGACGGCTTGGAAATTTTGAAAAAAAGGGCAAGGCGAAAACAAAAGCCAAGAAACTCTGCCGCTGACAACTACTACAACTCGCTGACCTGATGCATACCTACATAATTAGGCACACCATTCCTCTAGAGTTTCTATAGGATTAATTCATAGCAACTACTTTGTACTTACAGTGTAGGTAGTAACTATCAGTAGTAGCTATTTTGCTTTCTGCCGGCCTCTAGGCTAATCTGCTTCTTGACTTAGTTCTATCTTTGCTGTCTCTTAGGGGGGAAATCACCGTTATCCTGGATGTACACACAAGCCCCACGCTGGGATAAGAAACAAGAAGGAGAAAGATCAAAGTTCTGACTCGCAGGAAACTAAAGCCGTGAGTGAGTTCAAGGTTATGCGCTGTACTACGGAGTACACGTATACTATGCAATATCACCGGGTACTAAGTAGTACAGAATCAAGGCTCCATATGTTCGCCAGACCCCTTCGCACCCACGATAGGTGCAGCGTTAATAGAAGCCATAGCCTATTGAATGAAAATATGATTAATAGGTGGTGCTGTCATTGTTGGTGAATTTTCCTGTCACCATGGGCAATTGAGCGCGGCTGGGTTTTGAGGGACAAGGAAAGCCCATAATGACGTGCAGCCCGAACTCAACGCATTTCATTCCATTTGCAACAAGTTATATGTACGAAAAAGTACTGGGCGAGTGATATATATCTTGTTAACGGGCTAAAGATTCTGGGTAGGAATCCTGACCGTACATCCAGCCTGCGTTTATACACACGTGCACACATACATACAAGACACACAAGTTCCATGTCCAAACCTGAAGGCTCGGATACTACCCTGAGGTACTTACGTAATGCCCTAACGAAGAGGTAGGCCAAGGTACAGTACCTACTTTCCCCAGATGAGTACTGCAGTAATTAGGCGTATGAGCGCGTAGGCAACTGCCTCGAAGGCGCTAACATGTAGGTTATGTAGGTAACCTACGAAGTGCAGGGTACTGTACCTACATACGGTACTGTACCTCTCTCTTAAGTATGAACCCTCCGGCTTACCTATTAATACACCGTGGACTTCAAAGTGACAAATCCCACACCCAAAGGCACTTCCTCCGCCGCCGCCACTAGATAGGCCCAGCAGAACCATTACCTCACTACTGCTATAAGCACAACACCATCGTCATCCGCTGACGGGTGCGGTTATCGAAACAGGCTATTACATACTACCTCAACTAAGACATTTTTCTACATTGTACCACCACTCGTCTCCCTACGCCAGCGCTGTGGTGACACCCAAGTAGCCGAACACCGACCGACGACTGGCCCGCCGGCCTGGCTCATCCGTCTCCAGGGATAATTTTCCGTCCCCGTCCCCGTGCCCGTCCCCGTGCCCATCCCCATCCCCGTTCTCGCCGGCCGACCAGGTGCCACAGAGACGTCGTTCGGCCTCGTCTGCGTGCGCCGGTGACCAATGCGACTTGATGATCGATCGTGCCGCGGTTGACCCTCGCCATTGGCATCATGGCCGCCGGCGATGAAGCCAGGTAAACAAAGGACCCGTTCGAGCCCGGAATCGCGAGCCATGAGCCATCGCTGACGCCGTGTCTGTCTCTGTCATGCTAGTCTTCGGCCGACCGAAAGCCTGCTTCTCCAACCAGGCCGAAAACATTACCGAACCCAGATCTCGCCCATGTCAGTGCCCGCCCATGCTCATGCCCAAGTTCACCTGCTGCCTCGTCCGTTCCCTTACTCGCTCCATCACCCGCAGGTCTCGTTCATCCTGCTACTAGCTTCGGGTCCACATTGCCTGCTCTGCCTACCTTACCTTACCTACTTGCTTTTGCCTGCCCTGCGCTATATAGCTATTTGAAACACCCTTGACCGATGCTAACCGTGGTGGTTTTCCTCATTCTCTCAGACATTGGCAGCTCCGGTCTCTAATCAGCGCTGAGCGAGATGGCATTCTCTACTTCCCCGCCGGCGCCAACAACACCCACATCACCCGCCTCGATACGAGGACCCGCGAGTGCGAGACGATCAAGGTCATTAGCTTCCATCCTAGGTGTCTGGTTGCCAGTGGCGGTTGGATCTGCTGCGGCGGCGAGAGCGGGGAATTCACCAGCATCCACGAAACCACCACCACCACCACCACCGACGCCTCGGCGGCTCTAGGCACTTCGGGCGCTGCTGCTGCCGCCACCGCCGCCGCCGCTGCCGTTGTCTCTGCCTCCGAAGATGCCCTTGGTCGCGACCCTGCTCTCGTCTCCGACCCTTCGATGACCGAGCTGCGTCGCGACATGATTAGCATTGTTGAGCAGATGGGCGGCCCAGCCAAGACGTGGACTGCGACCAACCACAAGTTCGGCGCCCAGCGAGTCAACTGCATCACCATTTGGCTGCCGCCCAAGCCACCCGCCGATCCACTGCCGCCCTGCAGTTACTCCTCGCCCGTTGCCGTCTTGGCCAACAACGATAAGACCCTGACCATTGTCAGCCTGCATGGCCTGGACACTCTCGACACACTGGAGTATCCCGACTGTGTGAACCGCGGCGTCATTTCCCCCGACGGCAGGCTCTTGGTAGCCATCTGCGACGATCCCTTCCTTTACGTCCATGTTCGGGGCACTTCCCAAGGCAAGCGAGGAGGCGAGTACGAGTGGGCACAGCTTCCCAGAATACGGCTTAAGGACCAGTCCGTGCAGGACATATCCGACTGCCGAGGCAGTTTTGCCGCTTGTTTTTCCTTCTCCGGCCGCTACCTAGCGGTGGGCACGCAGTACGGCACCATATCGGTCTTCGACGTCGTCGCCTTCGCCGATCCCGCCCGAGATCCCTTGGTTACTTTCTTCAGCTCGGCACGCGCCCCCAGTGACTGCGGTGCCGTTAGGGACATGGCATTCTCCCCCGGCCCATACGATATGCTCGCATGGACGGAACACCGCGGACGCATCGGCGTGGCGGATGCCCGCACCAACTTTACAAAGCGGCAGATCATATCCATAGAGGATAACCAGGCCTTCGATCACTTCTCCCTCAATGAACGCAACACGACCATTGACCCTCGCCTGCTCGATCCTCGGAGCGAACGCGCCGCCACGGGTTCGTCGTCGACCCCCAGTCGGTTGCCGTCTACCGCCGACAATTCGGAATTGTCGAGACTAAACGCTCCCTTCACCTCGGACGAGACGGCCATCTTGGAGGCGGTGCAGAACGATCGGAGGCGCCGGGAGGCCCGCGAGCAGCGGGAACAACGGGACTCGCAGACAGCGCGAGGCAATGCTGCCTGGCGGTCTTCTGTCTTTGCGGAGCGCGTAAGTCCCCACCCGAGGGCGCAGGTCGTGGCGCGGGAGCCGGAGATTTCGGAGCGATTGCGTTATCTGACGTCTTTCCAGCGGGATACGCTGACGCGAATCTTCGAGCGCGAGAACCGAGGTGAGGCACGCGACGATCCGCGCTCAGCCACGGCGCAGACACCGTCCGAACAAAGCGAGAGACGTGCGCCCACGCCGCGAAGGCGAAGTTCAAGAAGCTCGATCATCCAAGCGCTCGCGCAGAACATGGACAACACGGCCAGGATACAACAACGCTTGAACAACGTAGAGGGCCTGGGCACCTCCCGCGACTTCCTCTCCCTGTGGGGGCGAGTGGGAAGAAGCGATTCGGGCTGGGCCGACCTGGAGGCGCTGTATAACATGTCGGGCGGCGACGTGGCCTCCCCTCACGATGCGACGCGGGCCGAGGCCAGCCGGATCCGACGCGCCATTCCCGCCATCGGCGATGTTTGGAGCGACGACATATCGGGCTTTCGTCGTGTGTACAATCGCACGGGAAACCGTGAGCACGTACAACGCCCGGACGACACGGCAGGCTTGACTTGGAGCGAAGACGGCCGCACCTTGTAAGTGCAGGAAGATAGGCTGTTCACGCCACTACGATCATTCAAGACAGTAGCTAACCCGAGCCCCTAGGTACATCGGCGCCGAGGACGGTATATACGAGTTTCACATGAACATTCTCAGTAGAAAACTTTTCCCTGCAGTCACGTTCCGTTGACCAACGGCTCCAGGCCTCGATTGCTTTAATTCGGTGATTCGGCGGTACGGATGTGGATGGGGGTTACTATCGGTGTTTTGGCGTTCATGAGCGTACCAATTGGTGAACTGTACAGATAAATAATTTTGGGCCCCTGGACGGGATTTGATCATCGTTCTGAGGGCGTGGGTCCGGCCACGACAGCGGGAAGTGGCCAAAGCATGATTCGCTTCCCCGATTTTTGGAGGGAAAAGTTCAACGGGTTCCGGAGTTATCAGCTGTCGTTTCTAAGAACGGGGTACTCCGTAGGGGGCCTGGCCACTCGTAATAACCGTACATATATGCTAGTCCTCGTTGAATCTAGGTAGTGCTTCGACGTACATATGCCTTGATTATACCCATCCTCGTTCCGAATTGCCAGTCTCTATTTTGCTAGATTGTAAGCAAGATGGTCAACCGATCATTTTCCGACTTTTGTATGCGGTGGCATCGCACCGGGCTACATGGAAACAACTGACGGTCTATGCGATTGGTCGCTGCTATCGAACGACAGCATGCCGAGCTTCTCATAGCAATAAGTAGTCCGAGGCGGAGTTTGCGCAGTAACTGAGGAGGGGCCTATCCGATGCGACAACGCAAGTCGACTTCTGAATTTATATGATAGGCAATCCAGATAGGCCTTGTACAGCAGCGCCGGTACGAAATCGAGCTGCCGTGCACATATGGGAGCCTTGTCCGATTTGGTTTCTGTGGGCTAGTCTAGACGATAGACGGACAATTTCGGCCCTCGCCGGTTCCGGGGAGACTTGGACCGATCGACCTGCAGCTTCTTTCCCGCCCCGTACCTCATAGAGAAAACGAAGTCGCCTACTCGCTCACTCGTCCGCTCGCCTCGTCCTCGCCAATGATGCGCGCAGGCTCGATCTCCCGGCGAATCTCCGCGTCTTTCGGAGGACGACGGTGCATCCGCTCGTTCACTAGCTCCGCACCAGCACGAGCCGATTTCACCCACGTTGTAAGTCGTCAGTGTTGTGGTTCATTCTAGCGAAACACTATAAAAACGAAGATATACATCGCCGGTTTTTTTCTCACCCAATAAGTACAATGAACATACGCGTACAGCTAGCTTATCACAAAAACAGGTCATAGGAGGCGGCGTGGTCGGACTAGCCACGGCACGCGCTCTAGCGCACCAGTCGTCGTCGTCTGGCTCTGGCTCTGGCTCCAGTACACTCCTGCTAGAGCGACATGCCAGCCTGGGGACGGAGACGTCCTCGCGCAACAGCGAGGTGATCCATGCGGGCCTATACTATGGTCCCGGCACGCTGAAGACGCGGCTGTGCATCAGCGGCAAGGAGAAGCTGTATGCATTCTGCGCCAGACGCGGCGTAGCCCACGCCAACACGGGCAAGTGGATCGTGGCGCAGGACGCGGCCGAGCGCGATGCCCTCGAGCAGCTACACGTGGCCTGTCGCGACGTGCTGGGCGTGCCTACGCGCTGGGTCGACGAGCGGGAGGCGCGCGCGGCCGAGCCCGACGTCTGCGCTGCGGCGGGCGTGCTCGAGAGCCCGACCACCGGCATCGTCGACTCGCACAGCTTGATGGTGGCGCTGCGCGGCGAGCTCGAGGACGCCGGCGGTGTGGTGGCGGTGAATTCCACCGTCATGGCTATCGAGCCGCTGGGCTCGTCGATGTCCTCGGCCCCGTCGACATCCGAGCCGGGCAGCGCTGGCTGGCGGCTCACCGTGCGCGACAGCACCTCTGGCGAATCGTCGACTATCGAGGCTGAGACCATCGTCAACTGCGCCGGTCTCGGCGCCGCCGCCATCCACAATATGATTGTGCCACCCGAACGCCACACGCGTCTCTACTATGCCAAGGGGAACTACCTCAGCTATGCCGCTAGCACACCCCGCGTCCGCCGCCTCATCTATCCCGTCACGCTCCCCGGCGCCGGCGGCCTCGGCACTCATCTCACTCTCGATATGGCCGGCCGCATTCGCTTCGGGCCTGATGTTGAATGGGTCGAGGACCCCGCCGACTTGGCCGTCAACGCGGCCCGGTTCCCGGACATGCTGGCCGCTGTCCGCAGATATCTGCCCAGCGTCGACGAGACAGCGCTGAGCCCGGATTACGCCGGCATTCGGCCGAAGCTAGGGAAAGCTGGCGCTGTTGGCGCAGGCAAGGGCTTCTTTGACTTCCACATCAAGATGGAGGAAGGATACGCGGGCTGGGTGAACAGTAAGCTTCATTACACATTCTATTTTCCCCCATTCTCTCTCTCTCTCCCCCTCCCTCTTGCTCCCCTTTCTCGTCTTCCGCCCCTCAGTCCGTCGTTGCTAATCCGGAGAGACGGCTGACTCTGGGTTCTTTCAAGTGCTGGGCATAGAGAGCCCTGGGCTTACAAGCTCCATCGCTATCGGAGAGTACGTGAAAGATCTGCTTTATGGGAGCAGAACAACATTTTGAGGAGCAAGAGAAGTTTTCAGCGGTACTTCCCTGGACGGCCAGTCACAACCAAGATAGCCAAGTCATCGTGCATTCCAGACAGTGTAGGCAGTGCTCTCCTTAAGACGTATAGAATGTACTAGTTAAAGTTTAGTAGTGTACCAGAATAGAAGATGCGGGCCTCAAAGAGAAATAGCCAGTCCGAGGTAGGTGGCGTCGAGGATCGCAGTACCTGAAGAAGGAGGGTCTTGGGCATTTTCAGTCGCTGCTTCTGCCTGCCTTGGCTTTGCAATAACTGGATAGACCCAACGGGAGTAAAATTAGAAAGGTTAGGTACCTACATAGCCCAGCACTAGGCCAGAGGTAGCTCACTAGGTACTCTCGATGCATTACAGTCCTTCAAGTTATCTCCAAGTTCCACATCACTAGCAGCATTCATTGCCATCAAAATCCATATGCTTGTGCCTAATGCTCAATTGTCATTACCCCTGATTGTCTCCACCTCCAAGAACCGCTACGACGTGGCGATGTTTGCTTTAAAACATTGAATAGGTAATATGCCACCACCGAGAACTCGAAATATCAGTGACAGTCATCTCCCCTATCCACCACATACCTCGCCACCTACCCGTGTGACCAAAATGAACGCCCAGTATCCCCTCGTAGGTAGTCTTGATGTGACCAATAGAACGTGGGTGCATCTACTCCAGTGATGGAAGGCTGCGGGACCATCGTTTCCCGGGCGTCAGTGGGTCTGTCTTATTGCATATGTAGAGGCCTTCACCATGGCGGCCTAGGTGACTCCAGCGTTGGTGATAGAGTAGTGCTACCAGAAGAATTGAACCCTCACTTGCTATACATCTTGGCTGAACGTATGTACAAAGGTGAAATGTCAGGCAACAGGAGCACCCAGTAAACCATAGTATTCCCCAGGACAAGAAGGCCAACCAGCCAGCCGCCTTGAGCCAAAGTGATGATAATGGATGGACGCCTAAGCGGGCTATCTTATATCCGAGCTCTCACAGAGCATACGGTCCAGCAATAGGAAATTTGCCCTGAATACTGATAGTAATACAAAGCGTGTATCAGAACGGCGGCGTGTCCCAACCCAAACCAGCCCGCATGCCTTTCAACGCCAAGAAGCCCCGGTCGATGAGAATATGATACACTAGGGGGAATCTGCTCAGAAGTATTGAGTAAGCACCCTGAGCCCATCAACAGCCAGGATTTCACGTGCTGCTAGCAACAAATCCCGCCGTACCTCATTCAGTCTTCGTATCTGGACCAGCAGCAAACGTCTCCGCTGGGTCAGCTTCCGACACCGAGGCTGATTGAGTGAGATGTGAGGCCCGTATTGGTTCCCTGGTTACGGACGCGTTCCCATGCGTTTCAGTGAGCTGGCGTTCTGGAAGCAGGTCAGTCAAGTCGGTGTTCCAAAGGGGGCAGGCTTCTAACCAAGCTCGCGTATTCTACGGCGCAACATCTGGTTCTCGCGAACCAGAGACTGGGTCTCGGCCTGGTAGTAAGTAGACTCGTCCCGAGCGCTGGAAAGATGTGGCTCGCCATCCTGGCTTACAGAAGTCGACCTAAGCCTTGGCGAGGGTTCACCACGACTTGGCGTCCTAGATCTCCTCGGCAGAGCGTCCCGTGCGACGTCGAAAGACGGCCGGGAATGAGAAACGGAGGGCGACCTCGGCATCGACCCCGACGGTGTAGGCAGAGAAAGCGGTAAACCGGGCGAGTGAGACATGGACGCCGAACGGTCGTCAGTGGATGGATGGTCCTCGGCGGCAACGGTCGCCTGGGATTGGCCCTGCGCAGCCTGCAACTGCTGGAGCTGGAGCTGCTGTTGACGAATCATCTGCAGAAGACGATTCTAGAGCAGGTTAGCAGCAGGCCCAGAGACGACGACGTATCAACAGACGATTGCCCCGCCAGTACAAAGTCTAACAAGTTTGATTCGGACATACCACCTGCGCCTCTTGTTCGGCCTCGAGTTCCTGGTGCAGTTCGCCCAGGCTCGGAGCCCTGCTGTGCTGCGGGTCCCGGCCCGCCAGAAGGGGCGACAACGACAGAGGCTGAGGGCTGGTTGTCGACGGCCCACTGGCCTCGATGACCATCTCGCCGGGCGCAGGCAAGGTGGGATCATTCAGCTGGAGGTTCATCAAGACAGCGGATCGCCGTCGGCCAGCTTGCGGCGAATGGCGCTGGCGTGACAGCGAGTTGCTCGAGGGGCCTGGTGCGCCGCAAGACGTGGCATCGTGTCAGCCAACCAGAACCAGAGCCAGCGCTTCTGCCGTGAGCAGAGGCTCTGCCAGGGATGGGCGATACCTACGTCGGCCGGGTTCGTGTTGCAGAGCCGCATTCATGGTGGCGGCAGCCTGGAGCGAGATGGAAGCGGAGCGTGGTGAAGCCGAGGGCGAGTCGCCAGGCACGGCAGATTCGCCGCCACCGCTGCTGTTTACGGCGCGACCGGGCACAGCAACGGGGGACGAAGGCGGTAACGAGTTCAGATCAGGAGCCATGTCCACTTGCAGCCCTGAGGCCGTCTTACGTCCTGACGCAACGACACCGGCCAGGCTCAGAGAGGGTACCTATGTCGCCGGAGCTAGGGCCAGAGCTGGGGCTGGAGCCGGAGCCGCAGCCGGGGTCGGCAGCGTCGGTGGTAGCAATGACCTGCTTCGTACGTCTATGCCAACCAATGCGAACGGGCGAATGAGGTAGGTAAAACCCAGGTCGGCCCAGGTTTTAGGTATAGATGGATTCACGTATAGTATGTATGCAGGTAGGTTTCCTTGTTGTGATGGTGGTGATGGTGGGCCTGATGCTGTCCAGGGAAGAGAGCTTGTGTGGAGGCGCCTAGGTTAGCCCAAACGTCAGTACCTACATATGTACCTAGATACGGAGTACTGTACATACATACAAAGTAATACGGTACGTACAGTACTTCGTACATCTGAAGTGAGGGTGGAACAGAGCGCCGGCGTGGCAGCGGGGTAAGTGGGGCAGGCAGAGACAACTTGACTATCATAGTACCTACCGGCACGGAGTAGGCATATGCTGTACTTCGTCAGGATGCGACAGCTGTAAGTATTCGGGACCCATGTTCCGTGGATCATTTTCTTCTACTCGACAACATCTAGACAACATCTGTTGTACCAACCACAATCCCAGTAGTAACACTGTCGAGTTTAGATCTACAAAGTGTACACAATGCACGGCCGTCAGCATCACGGCCTTTGAGTGGACACGGACCACAAAGTGCCCTTCGACCCAATTGCATTGCTAGTCAGAATTACCTATCCTATGTTCTCAAATCAGCAGATTGTCAATAAATATCCAGGATCGGTACAAAATGGAGGTCATAGAGACATTGCCAACCACTCATGGCTGGCTACATGTCGCCTATTTCTTTCTGAACTGATCGCTCCCTTGATTGCCACATACGTCAAGAATGATCTCCCATTAACGGCATGAAGGCCTGTCCGGACAGAGCTAACAAGGCAGTCTACTCGGTTATCAAATGCAGTTTTAGATCAGGGATAAAGAAAAATCGCCACCGCTTCATAGCCATCCCACAACACACATCCCATCGACTGCACCAGGTACGGAGTAGGCCGAGTTTCAACTAAGGCGAGCTTATGGGGCACACCATTTCCCAAACAGCCGAGATCTTGCAGTTACATAGAAAATTTTTCTTTGTGGTTCTAAGATGGGGTTGTCGCCCGTAAGGACAGTCTGGAGCTTTCGCCGGTACTCTCGTCCTCAACTACAATAGGCCCAGGACGAGGGGCCATACGTGCGTACCATGAAGGTCGGCTCAGACGGCGGGACCAACACCGGAGCACGTCCGCCATCGGCAACACACGCAGCAGCCCGGATATCCAGCGCCCCGGATACGCCAGTTGGCATTCGGCCGCTTTAACTTGTCTATATGTCTATATTAGGTACGGACGGTAGTGCGGACACGGTATGCCTCACTATTTGTTCACAAGTGGGATTACCGTCAGGCGCAGCGCTAGTCTCAGGCCTACGCACGTATCTGTACTCCTGTCCCGTGTGGGGAATTCCAAGCTCCAAGCAGGCGCCAGCGGTGAGAGCTCGGGTATTGGACCATCGGGCCGTCTTGACCATCGACTAGGACCAACCGCCGAGCTTCGTGGCTTGTCTCCAACATACCAATGTTTTTGGATACAAGTATACCGATGAGATGTCCAACCTATTACTATCCTTTGATAGTGAGCATGCAGCAGCTTGGCTCCCGTAGCTGCACGAAGAAATGATAGCTTGCAACTCAGGAGATAAGCTATCATGGAGAGCTCTCCAAGATCCAGAGCATTGCCAGGTTAATTTTTTGCTGCTACAAAACGTTGCACTGGTGATTTAGCGTAACCATACGAAGTACACCTGTGAACTACCTATACGTTGGATCGGCCCGTGGGTTCGAGGTGACCTTGAGCATAGAGGAGGTCGGGATGCGGGAGGGGTTCCATGTATAATGCATGATATGCTTCATGTTTGGGCACAGAATATTGGCAATATATGTCTGCGCAGGGGAGAATCGTAGCTTTGTGTATGATGTTTCCCCTTCATGGTTCAAGTATTGGTTACGTAAAGCTACTCGTAAAGCATTTACCCTAGTGGACCAAGAACATAGAATCACATTTTCAGGTCGAGTCTTCAAATGCACACGGTCGGGCACAATGAGACAATTTTTCTATCTTCTACCTACTATTACATGCATTAGGAACCTATGGTGCACAAAGTATGTATGTAGATTAAATCTTTTCTAAATACAGAGCGGCAATTTATTTCTGACCAAGTCCACCCGCAGTCTAGCTAGCGGGGCAGGTAGAAGAGTTGTACAAAGCATCAAGATTACCGATGGCGCTAATGTCGGGTCGAGTTGCCGAGTCGGAAAACTCAGATGCCTATCTACATCACTGCCTACACCACTGCATGTAGACACATGGCCTCTGATAATAAGGGCCCTTCCTGTCTCGTAAAGCCCGCTAACTCAAGTGAGCCCCTGTATCTGAAAAGTGGCATATCGGTATTAGTTAATGTTTAACTTTACTACATACTTCGTAGTAGAGTGTGCATATAACGCGTTTCTACGAAGTACTAGATCGCGACTCCCGTGTTGACCAAACTTGCAGGGCCAAATCATGGGCCCATTTTGAATATATATATGAAGCTGCGACGATACAGCACTTATTATAATACCGGTGGCGAGATTACAACAACTTCACCAAGGAGCTAAGCATAGGGATCCATCCAGAAAATATTGTACGAAGTACTTCGTACCGTAGATAAGACAAGACTTTCTGATGAGACATGAAGCCGGTATCAATCACATACCAATACTGTGCAGTTCTTCCAAAAGCAGCCATATCAGGCAATAAACCCTAGTTTCGATTCATGTGATAGGACAGTCGAGTAAGAGGAGTGCCAAGCTAGTCATAGCGCGCACAGTAGAGCGTGCATTGCCTACAATGTATGTCCGTGAAGTATTCAGCATAATGTTACGAGACCATTCCCAGGCTGGGTTAACCAGATAGATAACAAATGTAAGGGGAGACGCCAACCCGGAATGAACTGTACTACGAGAGCGGGCGGCTCTCCTCTAGGACTAACCGCTCGTGGGAATGAGGCCGAGCGCACAGATACAAGTTCATGCTGCAAGTCTTGACCAAGTATTGAGTATTAGACGGCACATAGGTAGTCCCACCAAGAAAAAAAATTGTGTGTTACGTACCTCACGCTATCTAATGTTTAGGCCAGGTTGAACCGCAACATTGTCCCACACGGTGTATTGTAAGTCAGGGCATCTACACTTTAGATCCTTGCCCCTGCACGTAACACTGCATGCTACAGGGATTAATCAATTACACTATGGAGTACGGAGTACTTCGTACATACTTAATTTTGCTATAAGCTCCGATTCACGGCCGCGGTCTCAAAAGCAAATAAACTTCTGCTACCAGCCCAGCTCTTCTCCATGTCGTGTTCTGTCTCTTCTATTGATTTCATTTCGGCTCCTCACATCAGAGCAAGATCACCTTCACCCGCTCTTAATCGCCAGCGCTTGACGCTCAATCATTCAACCACCCAAGCCGGTTGCCAGACGAGAGAGCGACGCTAAAAGAGCCGAGCCGCAGCTTTGACGTCGTGTCCACTTGTCGTAAGCTTGAAGCAAAACCAATAAGCGATGATCCTAACAAGGCAGAGATCACTTCATGATACCGACGCTTTTCCAGTGCTACAACTCTTTCTCTTGGGTAAGCAAGCGCCCATACATCAAGGTCGCCTAGGAGGTCGAGCTCACTTCTTTCTCGGTAAGCCATCGTGCGCTTGGCTGAGCCCATAGCTCTCACATCCATCTTTCCTTATGCCTGGTCTCTTGTCCGGCATTTCCAGGTTGGAGATGAACAAAATGCTTCCTTCTATGCCGGGCTCCTCATATCGGCCTTCTCTCTTACCGAAGCTCTGATGGGCATGTTTTGGGGCAGCCTCTCCGATCGAATCGGCCGGAAACCCGTCCTTATTCTAGGCTGTATCGGGACCATGTTAAGCATGATCATTGTTGGCTTCGCCACTAATATTTGGGTCGCTCTTTTTGGTCGGGCATTTGGCGGCCTGTTGAATGGAAATATTGGCGTCATTCAAACTAGTACGAGCACCCAGCTTTCCTATTCCGTCGGATGCAGAAGCATCCCATCCCATCATGGGAAACTTCCCATGACCCTCCGGGGAGTGTAGGACCAGTCTTTTGCTAGGCGCTATAGGTTTCTAACGGTATATTTGTTATAGTGGTTGGAGAGCTTGTCACAAGACCTGAACATGAGCGTGAGTAGACACAAAGCCACCGCCTCCTCCGTACAAGTAAAAATATTTATTTAATAATTTCGCAGCGCGGGCGTTTGCCGTAATGCCATTCGTGTGGTCCTTGGGAACTATTCTCGGGCCGGCCATTGGAGGTATCTTCGCGGATCCTCATCAGACGTGGCCCACGATTTTCCCCCGACACGGCTGTTTTGCAACATTCCCCTATCTTCTACCCAATGTTATATGCGCCGCTCTTCTGCTTGTTAGCGTTGTTCTAGGGTATTTCCTGTTGGAAGAGACGCACCCAGGCATGCGACCTCGGGAGATGCTGCATGGAGTATATGTCAGCGATGAAACACCACTCCTGGAGACGTCCGACGCGCTCAAGCAACCGCCAGTCGATTTACGGTCGGGGACTTATAGGTCATTTGGAGGCAAGGCCGGTAGTGAACTCGACTCCGAGGCGCAGCGCGTCGAGGATTGTGAGAAGAGAGCACTTTTGAGCATCTTTAACAAGCGTACGATGGCTCTGATCACTGCTCTGTCCATATTTACTTATCATTCAATGACCTACGATCATCTCATGCCCATATTTTTCGAGGATAAGAGGGCACCTATTGACGGTATATTCACTTCCGCTCTAGGACCGTTCTACTCACCGGGTGGACTGGGGCTCTCCATGCAAACGGTTGGGATGATACTGGCAGTCAACGGCGCAATCGCGCTGTTTGTACAGATTGTTGTTTTCCCACTGGCTGCTGCAAAAATCGGCGTGTTCAAGCTTTTTCTCCTCGTCACTGCTCTCCATCCTATCGCTTACCTTATCGTTCCCTGCCTAGCCTATGTACCAGAATCGGTGCTACTTCCTGCTATCTATTTATGTCTCAGTATCCGCAACCTCTTATCCATTATCCTCTATCCCCTCTTGCTTATTCTCATCAAGAAGACTACCCCGAGCCCCGATATGCTTGGCAAGGTAAATGGACTCGCGGCCAGTGCCGGAGCTGCCTGTAGAATGATAGCGCCCCCAGTTGCCGGCTATCTTTACTCATTGGGATCAAGGGTAGACTGTACGGCCATTGCATGGTATGGTAGTGCATTGATCGCAGTGCTTGGTTCCATACAATGTTTTTCTATCAGACTCGACGAGAAATACGACACGTCTGGAGAACTCGGTAGGGGAGATGACGAGAGCACTTGAGGAGATAGCCACATGCTATAACCAATTTTATCTAATTTAATGAACTTGATCAGTTTAATCGTTTCTGCATCCTTAACAAGTAACCATTTAGCTCGAAATTTAAATATGTCAAAAGTTATAGCGACGGTTTCACGTTAGGCAGGGAGCGGGGCAATTCAATGGTGTGCATCTGGGCATGGAACTTGATACTGGACGTGAGGTATATACCTGTCTCTCTATACAGTGATGGCGATGACAATAGGTAGGGACGGCGTATAATTGATGCAGTGGTAAGGCGTGTATAAATCTCGGAGAAGCGTGGTCAACCCACGCTATCGTACCTTGCAGACTATAATTGTCGTGCTTGCTTCTGTACTGACATCTATATCGAGAACAGCGTAAGAGGCTTTGCCAAGAATACAAGCCACCAACCGTGTCGTTGTGTCATTTACAGACGTGTGTATTACCTTCCCTCGTATGTAAGCTCCCAAGGCAGAGAGTTGACTGGCCAGTCCCCTATTCAGCAGCCTCTGTAAAGAGCCCCTCAGCCCCTTTTGCCAGTTAATTTGTGTATTTACGCTATGATATGTACGTCTGGTCTACTTCCTTGAAAAGCTCAGTCATCAGCTACAGATCTAATCTGTTAATTTGTCCACGAGTACAATCTTACCTCCTTCCCGGATCGCGGGTCGGAATATCTTGATCCAATTCGGGTCCCCGTCAATTTGATCCATTTGCTCGATAGCTTGCACTGTCCTGCCTTCATATGATACTCCGAAGCTGTAGCTTTGCAATCCGGCTAGCACCAATATCCTCAGCCGCAGATAGCGACCCATCTCCTTGGCCCTATCAACAACGTGAGACTTGCTCAGACATCTCCGTGTCGTATTCAAGTCATGACTGTAAATACGCAAATCTAGGAAGACGCTCTCAAGATGCGACATCCGAGACCAGGATATAAATAGGTGGGCAGATCGATCGAGATCAATAGCGTCATTCAGGGCTTCTCTTCGAACCTCATTATTCGCGCCCCCTTTGATTGCAAACGAGTTAGCATCGACTTTCATCAAGGCCAAGGGTGAATGAACCGCCAAATGTCTCAGGTATTGGTAGATTGGGACTGACCCGGGGCCTGCCATACCTTTAGAAATGTTGCTCGGCTCATCATCGAACGGGACAATAGTTCTGAGTTCCTGACTGCGAAGAGGCAAGACACTTCTCCAATCACTATGAAGCACCTCAACCACGCCACCCGGAAGATCGTCTACACTCAGAGTAAAGACGTGCGTATGCTTACGATAGAATTGTCTTGCATACTCTGAAGCGAATCCCGTGCTCATTGGGGCTGCATTCGAATCGAATTTTCTGGTGGGTGTCAGTATATGATCACTGTCTCCGTGGTAGAACTTATACGAGAGGCTACCAAGTCGAAACCCCAATCCGCGCTCATAAGTTGTGACACTGATCTCGGTTGCTCTCCTGGATCCACTGGATTCATTCCAGCATATATTCCACTATAAGTGCTCAAGTTAGTAGATACTCTTCAAACGAGTTGAGAACGCCCGAGAAAATCCCTCAACATGTGTCCCGGGGATATTACAGAATATCTCGAAATATTAGAGGGAGGAGGAATATACTTACGTCGGGAACTAGGAGGTGTATGGCACACCGAGGTTCGACTATCTGTGACTCCGAAATAACCATTGCCATGATTTCCGGTGGAAGAAAAGGCTCGGCATCTGAGGTGCTCTGGGTTACGGTGTTCATGGTAGCAGACGATCGCTTACTCGCTCGAATATATGTTAGCCTACTGTGGCGGAAGAAATGTAAGCTACACCGTCAATACAGTTTGAAAGGAGCAGTATTGCCCTCGGAGATAAATTATCGGCGCGATGCCCCAGGGGTGCGCTAGACTCTGTGACGGCGACCCGACAATAGTGCTGGGAAGGATGAATCCTTTTCCCCGAGCCCGGGCAACAATTGAGATCGCTGGGATTTGCAGCAGTGCTATCCTGAATCCAAGTCCGTCCGGCGGCTGGCACGGGCTAGGTTACATGGGCAAAGCGTAGTAGGGCTTGTTTACCAGTTTGTGAGATTTAGAGCACTGGGTTATTACCCAGTTGTTCTCGATGTATTTATCTAGTGTAAATACTATTTGAATGAAACCGTCCGAGCTAAGCACATTGTCTAGGTGAAGCTTCCTGTCTCTATTGTATGAGACGCTTTGTACGGCAGAGTACGAAGGTGGAACAGGGGCTTTGTGTCTCGATATTAGACAATGAGAGTATTGGCATCCCGTTGGATTTTCAACTACGGCACCAAAAGTCTTGATTGTTACAGTTTAAAATGTTGATCTTAGATTCAGAGATTTGCTAGCTGGGCACCTTCCGGCCTGTTCTGGCCCGAAACACATAACACCTAAATTTTCTACAACTGTTGCCCTCCTACTTTCTGTTGCGTTTTTAAAAAGAAATGAGCTATTCGGAGCTTTTAAAGACTCTGTTACAGTTATTGTTTTCTTGCTTTTTATTATGTTGTTAACGGAATTAAGCCTTTTAAAGCTATTTTTATTAAAACAAGCTTTTTAAATTTACTTTATTCGAAGCTATATAGTTTTTAAACTACTTTGATTGAGTTAATTAATTTAAATCACGATAATAATAATAATATAAAGCGCGGAATAATATTACGAAATAAAAAACAATAAGCTTTATAAAATAAAAATCGCGGAATAGTTTTTTAAAATAAAAAACAAATAAAAATATAATTTTAAATATTAAAATTTTTAATTTTATTAAAATTATTAAATTTTTATAATTAATATTAAATTATTATTTTAATATTAATATTATTAAATTTTAATATATTTATAATATATAATATAAATATTTATTTAAAAAAACTTTATTATATTTTTATTATTTTATTTTAAATTAAATAATATTTTTTAATTATTATTAATTATTTTTTATTTTTTAAATAAATTTCGATTTTAAATTAAATTAAGTTATAATTTAATTTATTTATTAATTATATAAAAATTTAATTATTTTATAAAACCAAGTTAATAATTATTTTAAATTTTTAAATTATATATAAATTATAATTTTTAAAAATATATTTTTTAAAAAATTTATTAATTTTAATTTATTTAAATTAATTTTTAAAAAACTTCGGTTTATTTATAATATATAATATAAATATTTATTAAAAAAAAACTTTATTATATTTTTATTATTCCGTTTTTAAATAATAATTTTTAATTATTATTATTTTTTTTTATTTTTAAAACTAATTTCGAATTCGGATTAAATTAATTACGACTTTAAATTAAATTAATTTAAACTTTTAATTTTAATTAATTTTCCGTATTATTTTTTCATTATTAATTAACTTATTAATTTAAACGTTTTAAAAATAGTTTTTTTTTTAATTTATAATTTAATTTATTTATTAATTATACGAAAATTTAATTAATTAATAAAACCGAATTAATCGTTATTATAATTTTTCGAAATACGTAATTTATATTATAATATTTCGAAATTCGAATTAAAAATATTTCGATTTCGGATTAAATAATCGTTTTTTTTAAATTTGTTTTAATATAATTTAATAATTTTAAACTCGATTAAATCTTTTAAAATAATAATATTATATATTATTAATAAATAAATTTTTTATAAGTTTTTAAAATCCGGGATTATTTTTATGTTTAACGTTTTAATTATACGCGGTAAAATTAATATAACTTTTTTAAAATCGTTTTCGTACGAAAATATAATATATTTTAAACTTTATATTAAGTTTTTATAATTAATATTAAGTTTTTATAATTAATATTAAGTTTTTATAATTAATATTAAGTTTTTATAATTAATATTAAGTTTTTATAATTAATATTAAGTTTTTATAATTAATATTAAGTTTTTAT